>LPNX010107957.1:239962-450515 GCA_001517045.1 Pseudotsuga menziesii
TGAGGTAGTTATTGCTGAGTGGTGGTGGTTATGGTAGGACTGTCAATCCTTTCCCACATGCCCACTCCACCAGTGGATTCTTCCTCTTCACGTCACATGGAGGCAGAGGAAGCATTCACTATCCTCTCCCTCCACTGCTAGGCATTCTCGGTGTCTGTTCATCTTCCTCACGTAGAGGGGAATTCTGTTCATCCGCGCGCATAGGGGATCTGTTCATGCTCACAAGGGACACGCAGGTAGAGGTTAGTTCATGTTCCTCATGCACTAGTCGCGGTTCTTCTTGGTTGTGCATGTAGCGAGTAGGTCGAACGGCCTCAAGGGTCCCGATTTATGTTAGTATGTGAATGACCGTGGTTTTAATCCATGATTGCTACTTGCTGTTGGTTTCACCTACGTAATTGGGTCATTGTTTTTATTCCCACGATGTTTGGGTGTTGTTGAGAGTCCAACGTCCTCCTTCCATTTCGGATGGTCTGTTTCCTTCTCCCGTTTTGGACCATGTCTTTGTTTTTGCACACAGGTGGACAGTTTGTCCTCCTTCCTGCTCCATTCTTCTATGTGCAGATTTCTTCAGCGACTGCATTGAGTAATTGTGTGTTATGGGCAGTTGGTTGTTGGGTTGGCTATTGATTTCCACAGTCGTTGGCTGATTCTCCCATGGCTATGCTGGGAGTTTTGTTTCTTATTCACTGTGGGCTGTGGATAGTTGCCATTATTCATTGAGGGTTTGTTGTTGCCGAAGTACCTTGGTTTGGGTTGTTGTTGACTTGTTTTGGCCACGGTAAATCTAAGAACAACTCTGAGTTGTCTTGTGGCTTGAGTTGTGTTCACCGTGTGGTTGGGATTGTCAACTGGTTCTCTTTGCCTTCATCACAGAGCCATGAGTGGGTTTTTTTTATGTGGTGTGCAGTGAGTGATCTTCGAACCGTTGTGAGTAGGATTAGAGGCTGGGTATGCTTGAGAAGGCTAGTGTTGTGGCCACCAGCTTAGCATTAGCCTTTCCTAGATCCTTGATGACTTGGTAAATCCCAACTGTGTTGGTTTGTTGCTTGTAAACCTTGGCTATGTGTAATCCTACATTGACCCTTATTCCTTGAGGAATCATGCCTAGCTCGGGGGTGGCAGTGTTGCTGAGAGATTGATGAGCACGATGGCCTATGGTTGGGTGGAACGTTATTGCGACGTAGCTGGTTGCAGGATGAGTTCTTCATCAAAGATAAGTTACCTTAACTATTCCATCTCTACAATTATATCTATTGTATCATGAACTATAATGAGCATGTGAATGCTGGAATGTATATGTGTGTTGCTTCCGCTAATTATTGATTAACTGTGTATGTTGATGAATTATGAATCCTTGTATGATGGATTATGCATCTATGCATCCTGTTATGCATTATGTTTAAGATTCTTTTTATTTCAGCATTTATCCTTGTCCATGTTCATGGGGCAGTTTTCCCGGTTGCATTGGTGTTCGTCGCGTCCTCTTCGTCGGTCGAAGGGTTGGGCACATGACAAAATGGAAATACAAAGGATTTTAGATCTTACTAGGTTCAAGATGTCTGATCTTAAACTTGAGTTGAAATCCTGCAGTACTGGATTAGGAACAAATTAGGTTTTTGATTTTCCATAGTTTTGTCCACCCAAATGCCTTGAAATTTGTCCCTAACTTCGATTTTTGGGAGGAGATCAATCCAGGCCTCGGCTCACTGAAAAATTCCTCTTCTGTGAAAAGCCCTAATTTCTGACAGTAGTGACAGGCCCAAAACTAAAAAAAATTAGAATTGGATTCTGCTTCGACAGAAAGATGCGCCCTAGGGAGGAGAGTTATTCCACCTTACTTTTGCTGAAAATCTATGGGGGAAGATCCAAAAACTAGGAATCCCTAGTTCCCATAGCTGCACAGTGTCTTCTTCTCATGTTAGCTCTAATTCCATGTTAGTGTTTCAACATTAATATAGCATTATTAGGATCTTTAACTGAGAGAATAACAAGCACAACAATCAAACGCAAGAGACAATGAACACAATGTTTTTCCTCGGGGAAATAATAAAGGAGAAAACCCCGCAACTTCCTCAAAGATAGAATCAACAACAAAATAGAAAAGCCCAAAATAGTAAGTGATATCTTAACAGTAGTAATCTTCTTCTTGTCTAGCCCCAGTGTCTTCTCCTTCCTCAACTATGCGCTATACTTGAGTGTGGATGAGTTGTGTGATAAATAGAGACTCCTGTTCACTATTTATACTAATCCCAGCATGACTAAAACCCTACTAGGGCCGACCTCTACTAGGAGAGTCTAATAACCCTAGTACCCCGAAACTGCGAGGACTTTAACCCTTAGACAATCTAAGGGTTACCCACTATGACTTGACATGACTTGTTTACATAATAGATCCTCCTGATCGGAACATCGGGGCATGACAATCATGACTCAATTACATAATAGATACATCCCGGAATAAACATCGGGTTACATGGCATAAGATACATAGATGAATACATTCTGAAGTTACAAATACATCAACAATATGTCTTCTACCACTATGTCAATAACCCGGAAGATCTGTGGATTGGTAGCCATCCTAATCATTACTCCTTTTAATTCTCCTATAATTTTTACCTTGGATCGATCTAGTTGGCTTATTTGGATTTCACAAGGAGTGCGCTTGGCATTCAACTTCTTACAAATTGAGTAAGGCATGATGTATGATGAAGCTCCGGAATCTATCATACAGTTATGAACATTCCGGTTGAAAATTTCAAACATTAGCAGAAAAGGTGGAGTTGTAGATTTGGAGTTCTTACCTATGAGCGAATCTTTATCGGCAGCTTTTTTGACATTACTGTTATAACCTACTGCTGTTTTACTAGTTGTAGGATCAAGGTTATTAACTGAAGGTACATAGGGTTGATTCTTTGTTTTATTGGTTGATGGATTTGATCAATTAGAGAGTATCGAACCACTGGGAATGGGATAAATTTTCAATAGATCAAACATGCTAATATCAGCCCTCTATTTCTTAAGATCTTCTATGATGTCATATTGTAGGTCTATACCTTGAGTGACAGGCTGCTGATTTGAAGTTTGAGGACTGTTCTTAGGTTCTAATGATGTTTGTGGATCTACAGGCCCTTTACTTCTAGTATTATGGGTGTCCTAGTTTACAAAGATAGAATGGTCACTTGACTCTCCTTCTTTGACTGAACTATCCTAGAAATGGAAATTAAGTAGAAGAGGCTCTTCAAAAGTTTCCTCTTTGGTTTCAGGCTGATCACATTCATTATCATCGTCTGACTCTTGATCGGTTGAGGAATCAGGTAAGGCATAAACAACCCTTATAATATTGAAAGCTTCCTCATTAGTTAATATGTTAGGGGGAGTATTTTGCCTAGAATTTGGGGATGTAAACGGATAGTATGGGGTCTTGAAATTTCCTCTGTTTGAAGTACCCTCCCCATTGTTTCTTTTCAATATCACCACTTCATTTGTAAGAGACCTAATTGCTTGTTGTAATTTTTCTACATCAAAATCAGGGGCATCTTTTTTGTCTGTGTTAGTTCTAGAAGTAGTTTCGTTACGTTTACGAAGGGAACCATCAGTTTTTCCATTATTTTTCTGGCTCAAATGTCAATGAATTTTTCTCAACCTTTATTGCTTCATCAAAGGTTTCAATCTCGATTATGATGTCTTCTGGAGGTTGGGAGGCCATTGGTATCTTATTTAGAACAGTAAGAAAACGTTGATTGAAATCCTTTATCCTTTCTTTGCTCTTCATCTTAATCCTAGCCAATTCTAGTGCTAACACAACAGGGTTTTTACCTTCACCAAACTTATTCAAGAATGCTTGACTAAAATCACTCCAACTTGTTATGGATCCTTGTGTCAGGGAAAAATACTGAACTGCAGCCTTTCCTTCAAAAGTTAAATGGAATAGTCGACATACCACATCCTCATGCTGAACATTCATAGTCTAAACAACCAATATGAACTTGTCAATGTGATTTTCAGCTAAGCCCTTATCATCTAGGTCAAACTTAGGTAGCAGTTTATCAGGGTGTTTGGGTAGGTTATGCTGTTG
The DNA here is from genome assembly GCA_001517045.1 of Pseudotsuga menziesii. Lineage (NCBI taxonomy): Eukaryota > Viridiplantae > Streptophyta > Pinopsida > Pinales > Pinaceae > Pseudotsuga > Pseudotsuga menziesii. Next base: position 244,044 of record LPNX010107957.1, read on the forward strand.
TCCAGGCACAACAATATCACCGCATCATAACCATGGTATATCGACATTAGGGTTACCCTGATTATGGTCACCCATGTCTGGATCGGGTTCTGAGTTCGATGAAGACTCGTTGCTATGGTCATGAGGACTATCTGGTGGTGATCCAAGAGGTGAAGAAGGTAGATCAGATCCACCTGCAAATAACAATCGTCGAGAAGTGTTATGACCAGCTACTCCTCTTAATAGATTAATAAGGTGATAATCAGGAGTCCCTACTAATGATTCAAGAGGTTCTTCTCCAATCGAATTAGCAGCTAACTCAGTCACTGCCAATGTTTGGAAATTAGTTATGCTTGGTAATCCAAAGTTAATCGGGGAAATATCTGTTTGGCGAGAATATGCTCTAGTTAAAATTATACATGATTCTTATAAAGTTTGACTTGTCTATTCAGGGGAAACTGGTGAGACATTAGGGTCCCTTTCAATTATAGTCCTAACTGTATCTAAAAACGGAGTATTTACAGTTTCAGGTTGTGATGCAGAGACCAGGGTAGACAATGTTCCAAAACTTATGAGGTAGGAAGTTGGTTCATCACTTGTAGGAGCACTATGCGATCGATCAGTCATTAAGATTTAAGCTCAGGCCCTCCTTCTAGTGCCATTTGTTGGCCAGGAAATATGACCTCAAAGGTTTTATGGCCAACTACTGAAAAAAATCCCACACACTCGACTTACTGCAATCTTGTATGTGTTTGGTATAATTGTTTTTCACGGGTTAAAGGCCCTGCTGCCTGTAAAATATGCTCTCCAGGTGGAGAGTCTCTTGGGGTGTAGAAGGTAAATTCTACTTAATCAAATCTTCACTAAAATCAAAACATCTAATTAAAATGACTAACTAATGCTAACAAATACCTTAAACTAAAACAAAAAAATAATAGTAGCTCCTAATCCTGCTCTATAATGACCTAAGATGCAATATAACTATCCCAAACTGGGAGCTGAAATTAATAATATGATAACAAGTTTTATTTAAATAATTTGATCTATGATCCTGCAATGTTAGGAAAGCCTACTCTCAGCAGAGACAAATCTAAATCAACTTACAATAAAATAACATTTTATCATAAATTAATTTGAAAATGAAACAAAACTAATTATCGAAATAAATTTAACACAGTATTGAAGCATGAAAAATACTCTCAGGTACTAACACTGAAATGAATAAAGTTCAACTCACACAGTCAATACTTTGTATAAAATTGTATCATTATCAATTGAAGAAAAGAAACATGAAGAAGCTCACGTACTTTTCTACATGACACCTAACCATCCATGCATTCAACACTAAGTACTTTGTTCAAAATCCATTAACAAAAGTGCTTTCACATATAAAATAAAGATACATATATATGAAAAGGAAATTCAACACAGGAAAAACAACATTAAGACAACATGATATAATTGATAGACTTAACTAATGTCTTTATTATGTCTATAAAATATAGTAATCCTCAGAAATAGTTCTAAAGGAACACAAATATACAGAATAATATTAAGTGTTGTATTATATTTGTTCATCACAAGTTCCAGGATTCCAACCCTTTGCTTCAATTCAGAAGTTGCTTATAAAGGAAATTAAAAGACTACAACTGACTAACTAGAAATCCTATTTCTCAGGAAAAATACCAATCATATCCAAATATGGTGTAACCATGACCAGATTCATAGGCATGTTGTTACAAAATCATCTGGACAGAAAGATACGCCAAGAGGTTAACTTACTAGAGAAAATATAGCGTTATACTCTCCCAATCATAGTAACACCATACTAGATAATCCATGTGTTGCAACTGCAACATTTTCCCAAAATTCTAAAAAAAATTTAGGACCCTCCTTTTTCTTGGATTAGTTCGATTTTCTTCTTTGAGTCGGTCTAATAATGATTTCTCAGAATGATTGAATTGATTTACCACTTGTTTTGAGTCTCCTTCTAGCCCTTGAAATAAACCACAGTTTCATCAAGCTTTATCGCTACCTTTGAATGCATTTTTAGCATGTTCCAATCGGAAGTTTGTTTGGTTGAAGCTTCCGCCGTTTCGAACGGACAATCGATTTTGGCTTGGTTTTCACATCGGCTACCTTTCTGTTATGAATCAGATCTCTTATTACTTCCTCTTCCATAGTTGCGGATTGAAAACTGCTAATTCTCCCGATTACGGTTTGGCTTCCGACTCCCGCTTATGTATTCTCGTTGACCCCGTAAGTCTCGGGCTTCCACCGTTGCGGCTGCGAAAGCTGTTTTGTTTTCGCCGTTGTGGCTGCCAAGGTCATTAGCCTTCCGATGTTTAGCCGTTTGTTTTCCGACTCAGGTCCCGATGTTGTGGACGGAGATATACTTTTGGTTCCACCGTTGCAGATGAAATAAGAGCTAGCCCTTCCGATGTGGAGTCGTTTCACTTCCGATTCATATTTTACCCATTGCGGATCGATTTACCCTCCGCGACTCCGCCGTTGCGGCTTTAGTTTCACTTTAGTCCAGACAAATAGTCTACCTAGTGTTCGCTAAGTATGCTACGCGGATGGCTTAACGTTTGGCCATCCGTCGTTGCGGAAGAAAGTTGGTTTTCAGTCTCTGATCCAAAGTTGGCTCCCGTCTGATATGTAACTCGTCACACGTGTTGACCATTTGTATATATGGGGTTAGGGTGCGTTGGATTATTCTATCGTTTTTTTCATTCGAACTGTCATGATCATTCGTTCCAAGTGTGCTGTTGACCTCTTGAGCTTACAAGGACCACAGTGTCGGTACCCGCATCCAGGTGGAAATTGTGGAAGCCTGACCACCTTCGCCCCATCATACATGCCGTATCGCCAAGTAGGATCCTTGTCGCATTTTTCCTTTTCATTCAAACTGTTGGTTGATTTCTACAGTGGTTTGTTTCCCCGGCTATTTTACTTGTCCCGTTAACCTACATGCCTATATAGGTGGGAGATTTTTAATATTAACTGTCAGTGGGTGGGCGGTTTGGCCCTTAGAGTAGTTTTTTCCATAGCATCATTGTTATACCACCCTACGCATAAAGAATTAGGGGGTTTGGTGCAGACGGCCGTTATGCTGTCTGCACCAAACCACCCTGTATGATGATGTATGGTGGAGATAGGCTCGCCATGGCCTTTCCTTGTGGATTTGGGACTGTTTGTTCTATTTTTTGGCTTCCTGCATCATTCAAATCCCAATCATTTTTGTCATGTTGTTCCATGCGACCCCATTCGAGCTCAGTGGTCGAAACCCAACCGGTTGAAAGAGATATATCACTGCTTTTAGTCTAGTGGCCATAAGCTGTGTGGGCACGATTTTGCTAAAGCACTGTTAAAAGTCTCGTATATCCTTCCCCTATTTGCTGCGCGCAGCGAAACGATAATGGCGTGCACAGAGAGCCAAAATTCATGGCATATTAATGTAGATTTTCTTTATGTCTTGATTGTGGTTGATAGAATTGTTTAATATCATACAGCAGTGGTAGATTGCTCATTTTACTGCATATAACTTTTTTTTCGTTGTGCTGGATATAGACAAAGTTACTGAACACTGCACATTGGGTTTAATAGTTCTGTTAGTTAGGACATTTTAGTCTATACATGCATATACTTACTTCTTTGACTGATTGCTATCATGTTAAACATAGAAGAAATGGTACACTGTACATTGATGTATACCAATTTGTCACTTAGCCAAAAGGGCTTAATGTTACAATTTTATGGTAGGAAGATATCACAATGTCAAAGAGACAAAAGAAGAAGACCCCTGTGGTCGAAGAAGAGACAGAAGTAGAAGTGGTCACCAAGACAGAATATATTTACGAACACACTAAGTGTATTTCTGGTGTCAAACCTGAATACCAGTGGGGGGAAATATATAGACTGATCACATGAAGAGAGGTTCCCGATATGGGATTAGAAAAAGAGTCCATATATGCCAACATAGAAAGATCTTCACTAATGAAGATTGCCACCATACCAGAGCTATTCCCATGCACTGAAGTAATCGGTTGGATTCTGCCCAGGGCAGATGTCACAACAATGATTCTGGAAGATGTTAACAAATAGGGATATGCTGCATACAGCCCCAGATATGTAGCTTTGTCCTACCACTTTCCAGAACCCCAAGTGTTTTTATTTGATTAGTGGTTAAACAATATTAGAATGGACCTGGTAGAGACCATGAAAAGAATGATGTTGACTGGGAAGCATTTCAGGACCAGAGTGACAGGAGAATATGATACTGCAAGTTTAAGGGCTAAATACAGATTCATAGCCTTGATGCTTAACAGAATCTTTGGAAGAGCTCATGGCAGGTTTTTCAAACTGGAATGGATACCCATCATTTTTCATGTTGCAACCCAGGGAACAATTTTCAACTGGTCCAACCTTATCTCAAACAGTGTTTCTGCTTGCTTGGCCTTAGCCTTGGGAGGAGAGTCCCAGAAAAGGTCTAAATTCTATATGAGTTCAATGCTTATAGAATGTATATTGTGTAATCAGCCTTTCCACGGCCTCAGGTGCATCTGGGACAGGGAAAGAATGCCTATCTATTATGCCTATAAACCATTATGGGCACACAAATATCACAGCCATTATCAGGAAATCTGTGAGCACTTCATCATGCCCTTATACACACACATTTTCCTGAAGGAGTGTGATTGCATGTCAGAAGGGGCACTGCAAGTGATTGAGGATTATGCAGACTACTATTTGACTGAAGATGGACTATAGTTCAGGATGTTCAGAGGTTCAAAAGCACCCTCCCTGCTGCCCAAATACGCTACTGATTACATCGTTCACAAGGAGGCAGTGAGGCAAGTTTTCTTGGATGGCATAGGGAGCCTTTTGTTCAAGCATAAGAAGACTGTATATCCCCCCTTACCCTTGAGGCTAGGAAGCTACAGGTTCGCTAGGGTGAAGAAAGCTGATGAATTCATACAATAACTGGAAAGTTTTCATTTTGGCGAGATGCCATTCCATCGAAATGACTCCCAAGACAAAGTAGCTGAGCATTGCAAGGAAAACGGTGTACACTTTGAGTACACCCACCATTGGGATAGGGAAGAAACTGTCTTCTGCAATGCTCCGAATATGACATCCTTGAGGAGGAGGTTTAAGAAGAAGATAGTTACCAAAGGTGGGAAGGGAGAGGAACAAGCTAAGGCTGAGGAAGAAGCAAAGAGATGAAAAGAGGAAGCTCAAAGATTGGTGCAAGAAGCTGCAGGATGGCTGCAGGGAGAAGAAGAAGAGATAAGAAAAGCTACCCAAGAAGCAGTTAGAAAAGCTAAAGAAGATACAAGGAAAGAAGAAGAAGAAAAGAAGAAGAAGTTGGATGAGGAGCTGCAGAAGCAGGAAGCAGAAAGGCTGAAACTCACACAGACAGAGACAAAACAGTCATCTTCTGATACAGCTGGAGGGTAGACCCAGGATACAGGAAAACTAGAGGTTCAAGACCCACAAGTGTCTATTTCCAGCACACCTATGGTCCCCTCACTCAAACTAATCCATTTTGTGCAGAAAAAAGGAGAAGAAATCCCTGACTTCAATACTGTTTTGTACGACAGGGCAACAAAGAGGATAGTGAAGAGATCAGAGAAAAAGGTTGAAACAGGAAGTATGCCTGGTAAAATGATAATGGATACGGCTGTTATATTAGGAACATACCGAGATCCAAGATTCACCCTGAGAGCTGGGGCTGCACTAATCAACACCTCAGAAGATAACATGGATAAGGTAATGACGGACTTGGAGCAGTCCAAGAAGTCCTCAGCTCAATTGAAGGATACATTGAGAAAAGAGAGAGAGGAAGGAAATAGGTTGAAGTGAAAGTATGAAGACATGTAGAGGGAGATGAAGGCTGCTGAGGCTGAATTGCAGACCCTTCAAGTAGAGAGACAGGTTAGAGAAAATACACAAGAATTCCTAGAGCAAGTGCAGAAAGAATGTCAGGAGCTGAAGATGGAGAAGGAACAGTTGCAAGGAAAAGTAGAAGAGTTAGAAGAGCAGCAAAAGATCATCTTGCAGGCCAGTGAGATGCACACCCAAGAACAAGAAAAGAAACATCAAGAGCAGGTCACCTCTTTAACAGCCGCTCTGGAAGTGGCAAGAGAACAGCAGGTCAGCCTACAACCCTTCAAGTAGAATGTGCTGGCCCAAAAGGACAACATGCTGTAGCTACAGACTGCTGTTGAAGAGAAGAGATGTAGAGTGCTGCAGATCGATGGCCGATTGGAAGAGATCTTGGAAACTGCCTCTTACTTTGTGGACAGATCTCAGGACGTCCTCGAGGTCCTGACTGCAAGAATGGTGACGCTGGAAAGCAGTGAAGAAACTCCAGCAGAGCTGCCATCAAAAGATAAATAGGCCCTCAAGCGGGATTATGACTTAATAGAATTTGCTATTAACACCACAGAGGATTTCAAGAAAGAAGTCAAGAAGACAAAGGGAGCCCGCACAGAATTTTTTAGGAGAGTCCTCATTACATACAACCAGTTCCAGGTAGAAGCCGAGCAGAGGCTGGATGATTTCCCAGACCACAATTCATTTGTGGAGATGTTGTAGAAAAGACATCAAGATGCAGAAGCAAGAATGCAACACATTAAGGCCATTGATGACCATATTTTGAGAAGCAAAGTAGGCCATTCAACCATTAGTGTACATTTTTTGGAAGACCAGCTTCGGTTGAGCGCAGCTAGAGTCGAGGCTATAAAGAACCAAGCTGAAAAATTTGAAATCAACATTCAGTTTTTGGAACCCTGCACATTTGAGGGCATTTCCTCTGATGCTTCGGCATGGAAGAAGTTTCTAGATGCCCAAGTGGGACCCTCCTCGTGAAGGAGTGGTCACTTTTTGTATTTTGTAGCAATTTTGTAAAAGCATTTGAGGAAAAGTAAATGTTGGGAAACGAAGAGTTGGGAATCCCAAAGGTTACTTTGGGCAGCCCAACCGTCTCACCTTTTTGTATAAATGTAGAAAACTTAGAAGGGAAAGGGGCTTTTTTCCCAGTTAGACTGGAAAACGATATTGTAAGAAGAACTATTTCTCTTTGCAATAAGTATTACTGTTTTCCTGTTGGAGAAAGATTGGTGGCAATTTTAAATTTTATGATGTGGATGGCTGAAAGATGAACTATTTTGTTTTTCCAGCTTTTTGTCCATTAACCGTGAAATTGTTCTAACTCTTTGAACCTATGTTCTTGTTTAGATGATTTATGGTTTATTTTTGTGGAATGACCACCATGAGTAATGTATGTTGTTCATAAAATAATTAGCTATCTGGTTGTTGAAATATCTTTCATCATTCATGCATTATGGAAAGAAATATCAGCTAACTGTAGTTTCTCTTTATATTTCATGTATAATACACATTACTCATTAATAATTTACAATCTGGCTCCCCAGGGATAGATAGGTAGTTACATGGATAGTTAGTTTATTTCATTGATGCATATGTGATTTAGATGCTTGTGAGCCTAAGACGAGAGGTAAGAACCTGCACATCACATTCTGACAGCTCCTCGCATTCTTCATCACCCTGCATGGTTAGTTAGGCACTTACATCTCATACATAAAGTCAAAAATACAAAATACACGGTGGACCGGGCCACAACCGGTAAAACCTTTGTTTTGTTACTTGACCTACGGTAGCCGGACCGCAAACCGGATGGATTCCCTAAACCAAACAGTCAATGGGCTAGTTGGGAACGTTGACTGGAGAGAATCCCTTGCTGTTTCCACCTGCGAATTTCTAGGCCTCAACACCATGCCAACAGAATCTTAGAAATAGGAACGAAGTAATCACTAAGCATCAACTCAGTTGTAAATCCTAAACATTCTTCATTGAGTAGCCACGTATAGTCAAAAGACACGAAGGTAGACCAACATCCAATTTTATCCCAATAGTTTCTTTGACACCTAGTGATTAGCTCCAGAAGAGCCCTCCATTTCTTCATTAATAATCGGGAGGGAAATCCATATTTGAACTTGGTTTGTCGATGAGAAGGGGTAAGAAACCCTTTCCACTGGTCACTCTTAATATGCTTTCCTTTATACCACTTTTCATCAGTTTGTGGCAAGAAAATTGCTCGAGAAATGAATTTCTCAGACAGCCTGATTTCAACATCTCCCACTTGTGTACGACCCCCATCGAATGACTCTATGAATGCCTTAGAAACTACCATATTAAAACCAGAAAATTTCTGAAGGAACTCCAACCATCCAAACCTCGATACGATCTCTCGACACTCGGGAGCAGCATACACATATTCATCACCAATAAGTTCAAACCTAGACACTGGAACCATGGCAGTAGATACACAAACCTCTAGGGTTTTCGAAACACAGATTACAAGATGCAATCGATTTATCAATAGTATAGGCATTGCCAGCAATACTCCGAAATACCCTATTTTATCAAAACCCTGAAAACCTTCTGGTAAGTTCATCATAAATATAATTGGTAGAGACAAGAGGTTTTGAAAACAACTTACCAAAACATAATGAGCCGTAGGAGAGTCACACAAGCGAGTTATTGCAAGTGATGTTTGCATGATTAAGGATTGACAGATAGCCACCGTCAAACGACACGACTACCAAAACCTTAGTTCCACCATTAGTTCATCATTAATTGTGATTTCATAACGTGTTGATAATGGAGTTTAATTCATCGTTTTTTAACACATGACTAAATAATTTCCAAAAACCTTAATCCTTCATTTCTCGAATACAATCATAATAATGTGATCACCTTAGAATATAATCAATATCTTAGGGTAAAGGTCAAAATTGATCAGAAAATAATTTGATAATGTGACCAAACCAATGTCAAAAACCTAGAAAGTGACTTTAGACCTTCATCACAAACTCTGATACCAATGTATTTCAGAAATATGAATTCGAAATAAGCAATGAGCATATAGTATAGTAGGGTTCATGAAGATCACATTAAATTCACCTTAAAACTTATGACAACTAAGATAAGAGAAATATTTCAGAAGTGATGAAGCTTTACCAAATTTTCCATATGAATCATATAATAGCAGTTATCACATCATGCAGTAACTAGTTTTAATTAATAATTTATAAATTCATTTGATTTTAATCAAACCTGAGTGATGAGTGGAAAAATAGGAGCTACTAATATTATGTAATTATAGTCCTTCTAATGATTGATAGAAATGAAGAATTAAGATCATAAGAGTCGAATTTTGTTATTACTGATGTTCAACCCATTTGAATCAATTAGTCAAGTAAATTTCTGTCAGGAGTGCCTTAAGAATCAAAGATTCTTAGGGCCCTCCTAAGATATCAATGATGATTTTTTTGATCCAGACAAAAAGAATCAATATTGCTTGAAAATTATCAACCTTCAAATTACTTGTGTTAAAAAATTCTCCGAAGGGTGTTGCGTGCCAACAGACTTCAGGTGGTCTTCCAGAGTCTGAGAGCACGGGACCCCCGTATGCTGAGGTGGGTCCAGGTCATGGCTTGTACAGGAGAACGTAGGGGAAGGGTGAAGTTTGGTGATTCGTTCTTCAAATGGCTCTGAGATCAAATCCTCATGGTTGAGGATTATGCTTATGCAGGTACAGAATTCACCGAATATCTTGACCTACCACTCCCACTTGGCAGACAGTGGGGCGACATCAGTAAGAAGAAAGAAACCCTAAAATGGATGAAATTTTTTTATGTTTTTGATGTTTTATATTTTTTATGTTAAGTGACGAGACCTGTATATTCTCATCCAGATGTTGGAGCAGCCTGACCTGGAGGAGCATCTCCATTGGATAGGCGAGATGGAGCCTGCTTTGTACCATGGGGGGATGATATCACCGAGGAGCTAGAGGAAAACTTGGAGAGTTTGACCTTGGATATCCCAGATGCTGACATTGATGACCTCTCGATGAGATATCGAAGATCCATAGCGGGAGTACTGGGTCAATTCAGTAGGCTGCTATGTAGGGTAGCTCGAGCAGTGATGTGCTATCACGAGCACCACTAATGTATGAGATATGTACTGAAAGCTGACAGCTTCAGGATTTTGTATGATGATTTTTTTCTAAAAGCCTACGTGCTTCAGATGAGTTCTCGGGACCTATTTTTTGTAATCTTTTTCATATATATATATATATATATATATATATATATAGACACGGTGTTTATATGTTTCAAATGGAAAATGCATTTTCTATGAGTTTTATGTGTCTTTGAATGTTTATTTACAATGTACCATGTTTGATTTTGATGTCATCAATGGAAAATATGCCATTCTAGGATGTAATTAGCTAATGTCAGCAACTACGTTATGTTACCTAGGGATATGCCTATAGGTAATGGTTTCAAATAATATTTCTAGCAAACATACTCTCCGGAAGAGGCGGAGGAGCACTGGGTTTCTAATGGTGTAAACATGGTTTAAATGACAAACCACGACTTGTGAGTCCATCAATACTACTAGATCATGAACATCCTGGGAGGCAACTTCAGTCAGAATACAGATGATTGCTTCATACATTAGAGGAAATTTCAACTGAAAATGGGCCTCCTAAAAAAATTTAATAAAATAATAGTTCAAATAATAAAATAATATTTATTAATTTTGGAGGAAGAAAAGAAAAAAACTACTTTTTTGTTTGTATTTTTGACATATCTCCTTGTGTTTTTACTCAAATTTAGATCGAGAGAGCTCGTTGGATGCATAATTAAATTCCATATCCAACGAGTACCCAATCGGCATACTTTTGAAGGACCCCACCACCCCAAAAACAAGAAATGCCTGAAAAAATGTGATGATGATGTCATCATCACATTTTTCCAGGTATTTCTTGTTTTTGGGGTATCAGGTTCCATCAAAAGTATGCCAAGTGGGTACTCATTGGATGCAAAATTTAATTCTGCATCCAACAAGCTCTCCTGATCGAAATTTGAGTAAAAACATGTGGAGATATGTCGAAAATACAAACAAAAAAAGTAGTTTTTTTTATGATACCTATCCCCAAATTTATATTAAAAAAGTCTTTAAGACCTATACGGTATTTCAAAATTAAATCAATTTCATTGGCTAACACATGATGACATCGAATTTGAGTTAAATTTAAAAGGCCCATTTTGAGTTGAAATTTCCTCTAATGCTCGACGATGTTATTAGTGGTGGGACCTATACAAACTGCTCCTGAACTGACCAAATCTTCAGCTGGGGAATAGAGGACCCAAGCAACCAAGGCGAGATTCAAGGTATGGCAGAAAGCACCATCATTGAAGCTATAGAAATACATCTACATGACCAAAACATGGTATAAACAGATGCGGACACTAAACTCAAAACCATCTTGAAAATACTAAAAGCACATTGAAATTCAATCAATATACATATATACAAGATACTATCCAAGAAAGACCTAGGGATAGTACATTTTCAGGTACAACCTATTGTGAGGTTGCCCCAAAGGGATTCCATCATAATCAATGAGATTATAAGCTCCTTTCTCTAACACCTTAGAAATAACAAAAGGTCCATACCACATGGACTCGAACTTACCCCTCCCTAGTTTGTCATATCTCTGATCATAAGTCAAGACTAGGTCACCCTCGTTAAAGACACGAGGTTGGATGGATTTATCATACTACACCTTGACGTGTTTCTTATGTGCCTCATTAACCAAGGCAGCATCTCTCTGATTCTTGTCAAGGTTACTCAAGTACAAAAATCTTTCTTCCTCCACGGAAGTGTCTAGGAGAAGTTCGAAGGCAAGTTGTAAGGATGGAATCTGACATTGAATCGGTAAGACAACTTCGATTCCATAGACAAGCTGGAATGGTGTGATACCAGTGGTTGTTTTCATAGAAGTCTGATAAGCCCAAACAGCGGAGAAAATAATGTCGTGCTAGTTGGATTTATGATCTCTAACCATCTGACAAAGCATAGTTTTGAAAATGTTGTTAATGGTCTCTACCTGACCATTAGCTTGTGGATACTACAGCGTAGAGTTTTCATGGTGAAAACCTAGCTTGGCACTCAGTTTCTCCATAATCTGATTATGAAAATGGGATCCACGATCAGTAACGATGGACTACGAAACTCCAAATCTAGCTATGATATGATTGAACAAGAAGAGAGCGGAAGTCTTACCATCTTCTGCATATGTAGGCATGGCCTCAGCCCATTTTCTAAAATAATCAACGGCTACGATGATGTAACCATGCCCCCCGGCTGAGGTAGGCTTACAATGCATGAAGTCAATCCCCCATTTGGTGAATGGGCCAATGGCAATGATTGGGTGTAGCAGAGCAAGATGGGTGCACTTTTTACCATAAAAGTGTTGACAAGGTGGGCATTTCTTAACATGCTCATGATAGTCTTTGAAGATAGAAGGCCAGAAATAGCTAGCATGAAGGATTTTCTGGGCTATAGCCATCCTAGATAAATGACCGCCACATGATCTAGAGTGGCAATCATTTAACACATGTTCAACCCCCTCATGGGTGAGGCATCGCTAAAGAATTGAGTCAATCCCATGTCTATACAAGGTATCATTCAGGGTGAGATAGTACTTCGCATGGTGATGGATATGATGGTGATCATCATGGGATAAATGCGGCTGAAATTGTTGTGTTTGGAGATAAATAAGAAAATATCCATACCAAGGATTGATAGTGCTAATAAGGAACAAGAATTCATCTTGAAATGAATCACTAGGCTTAGATTCCGTCGAAGCAGAGGGAATATCACACATAAGCTCGGAAAAGACCAAGGATTTCTTTGATGTGGCTTTGGCAAATTCCAGATCAAACTCCTGAAGTATGACTATCCAACGAGAGTATTTTCCCACAAGCACCTAACAAGCTAGGATGTAATACATCGGGTTCTGGTAGTGCAGAGTAGAATGTAGTGACAAAACGTTTGTACAACAATGACCATGGCCAATGCTAACTTTTCGACATGTTAATAGAAAGTTTTGGAATCCAAGATATTCTTACTAGCATAATTAATCATGTGCTCCTGACCGTGGATATTTTCCTTCACTAAAACCATGGCGATGGTAGTAGCGGAGGAAGAAATATACAAGAGAAAGTCCTTTGAATAATCCAGGTGGTGTATCATGGGTGAATGAGTCAGAGCATGCTTAAGATTATCAAAGGTGCGTTGGGCCTAGTCATCCCAGAAGAATGGAGTGTTCTTCTTGAGGAGATGCATATAAGTGTGTGTTTTCTCTGCGAAATTGCACACGAAACGACGAAGAAGGTTTTCCTTCCCTTGCAAACTTTGGAGTTCAAGCAGATTAGTTAGGGTTGGTAGATCTAAAATAGTAGCAATCTTCAAAGGATCAATCCGGATGCCATCTTTGGATACCACAAAGCCTAGCAGACGTCCCGTTTCCACGCAAAAAACACATTTATGTGGATTGAGCTGTATATTATAATGACGGAATCTCAGGAATATGTCTCTAAGATGACCAGGGTGGTCCTCCTATCGCTATGAATGAGGAGGGAGTTCATCAAGGTATGGTTCAACAATATGTTTAATATCGTTAAACACATAGGACATCGCACACTGGAACATGGCTCCATAATTTTTCAAGCCAAAAGGTAACTTCTTATATGCAAAGGTTCCCCATGAGAAAATGAATTCCGTGTTATGCTGATCGGAGGGTAACATCTCAATCTGATTATAGCCAGAGAAGCCATCCATGAATGAAAAGATGACACTTCTAACATAGTTGTCAATTATCTGATCAATGTGCGGGGTAGGAAATTTGTCCTTGGGACAATATTTATTTAAATCCCTAAAGTCAATACAGACTCTAATGGTGCCCTGCTTTTTATTGACAAGGACAATGTTCGATACCCATTCAATTAATGGTATAGGATAAATAAACCTGGCTTTGAGAAGTTTCTCAATTTCAGCTTTAATAGCTACCACCTTTCGAGGATGGACTTGCCTTAGTTTTTTCCTGACAGGTTTAGCTGTGGGATAGGTTTTAATCTCATGGAGCACAATGGATGGGTCAATCCCCGACATCTCTTCATAGGACCAGGAAAAAATATCATAGAATTCTTTAAAAAGTTCCTTGTATTCTTCAGATTCGTCTGTCAAGCACTTCTTCCCAACACGAACATGCTCGATAGTATCAGGCTTGGGTGATATGTCAATCGGATTCGTCTGAGTAATTTTTCAAAGGTTTCCTTCAGAATCTATATCTTGCAACAATATAGGACTTTGGGGTATGTTGACAATATCAGTAGGAAACAAGGATGTAAAATCATGGCTAACCAAACTTGTGTTGGGGAGGAACATGGATCTATGATGGTGATCCTCCCAAATGGGCTCATCCATATTCATGATCTCCATAATGGAGTCATAGGAAGGAAAAGTCTCATAGAGATAATCTAGAACATGAAGAGAAGGTTCTAACGAGTACGGTAAATGGTAAGGATCCGAAGCCACTAGATGAAGATCATTGAAAAAGGTTTGAATGTTGTCATGAATAGCTTCGTGTGGACTCAATGAGGAGAAATCAACAACTTTTTTACCCTTAGGATCATAATAAAATGAGGCGATCATATGGATTGTCATAGTATCCATGCTAGGAGGAGTGGATGGAAAAATCCCCATAAGGGATGAATCCTTCAACATGCCTAGCCCAATCGACTGGTAAGGAGGAGGGGACTGGCCTAACATGGGGATTTTATTAGCCATGGAGGTAGTAACATCTGGTGTATAGAAATAAAGCTGATCAATATTAACAATTCTCCCTAGATGTAGAAATTGGACTATTCGGAATACTGTTGAGGCGACAGCAGTCATGGCATGGAACCAATTTCTTCTTAGAAGGAGGTTGTAATCTAAAGGGGCATCTGCCACTTCTACTTGAATGGAAATGGTTTTTCCCCCCATCTCAACCACTAGGGCTGATATGATACCATGGGGTTGGAAACCCTGTCTTTCAAAGGCCTTGATGGTCGTAGGTGATGTTACAAGATCGAGAGAGTCGAGAGCCTTCCAACAAGTCAGAGACAAAACCAAGGTCGAAGCTCCTTCATCTAGTATCGTTCAAAAAAAATTCTTTCCCACTACTTTCGTAATGATCTGAAAAGAAAGTTTATATGGTAATATAGGATTATAGTTCTCAACATTGAAATTAATCAAGTTAGTGTTATCCAGGTCTAAATATCCTAATGTTGTCAACAAGTTTTTACGCTGTGTAAGGCAACTTTGGAGTACTTCTAAGGTGGACATCACACAAGGTGCCAGAGTGAGATATTCAACCACATTATAAAATTGAGCAGCTCAGGCATTGGGATTAAAGACAGCCTTCCAAAGAGTACTCTTAGGTGGATGAAAAATCATGTCGAGAGTAGGCTTGTCGATATATAAGGGGACAATAAACGAGGATTCCAGAGAACTAGTAGAGGGATTTTTCCCTGAAGAAGAATGATATTCTTTCTTATCTGTGGATTTTTCATAATTCTAACTTCAAGTTTGCATATTGATGGTATCTGAGGACCTCATATGAATTTCCTCTGATGAAATAGAGTTACCTTGATTCGACATGCGGTCTATCAGTTTTTGTTGAGAGCCACAAGGATTCGTAAGTACTGCAGGTGCGGGATTGGACTTTAGAAACTGGTAGATTTCATCCTAACAAGGACACTTCTTTGAAAAATGGTCACCACCGCATAGCAGACAAGGATATTTTTCCTTCCTTTTCCCTTTATCGTTATCAATATTGGTTGGTCTTGGAGTCTTTTGTTGGTTTCCAAGTTTTTTATTTCTATTTTTACCTTTCTTTTAATTATTACCCGAGGTTTGAGTACTTTGAATAGAGTTGACCTCGGTGGAAACCTTAGGAGTCAAAGGAGTAGGGGTGGTAGTTTGGGGTTGCTTGACAGGTTTCACTATAGACGAGGACTGTATTGAACCAACAATCCCATCAACAAGTACTTCTGCTGGTGGCTTGGTGGGATCGGTGTTGGGGCGAGGAGATTGAGGAATCAGGTCATAAATAGTTCTAGACTGGGAATAAACCAAGTCTAGGTACTGAGCCCGACTAATAGACTGCTCTTCAGTAATGGCAGCACCCACAGCCACATCTCAGGTAATAGGAGGCAACAAGGACTTGGTAAACCAATCAGCTAATAACTGATATGGAATAGGGGCCTTAATAATCCTTCTCCACCTTCTTCACTCATGAATGTGATTGGATATGTGGGTGGAGGTGTTCTATTGTAGAGAAGTTAAAAGATCAATTCCCATTTCATAATGAATAGGGAGCTAAAAGTGTGTAAGAAACACGGTTTCCAACAAGCCAAAATCCACAAACGAATGTTGTGGGAGTTCAATGTACCACTTCACAGTTGTACCGATCAAAGTTTGCTAAAAGAGTTGTAACCGAATGGAGTCATCCATGAGGGTGTTTTGAAGAACACTACAAATGGAATGTCATAACATGGTTCTTCAGATCATCTCCCTACTTCCCATTGAATTTTGGAATATCCAATGGTAACTTTACCAGAATGGGATGCCATGAGGGATTGTGTTGAATGGGGTCATTAATCAACTTGGACAAGTCATAAAAGTCCAAATTTTCTAGGAAAGGTAACTGTCGGTTGGGTTGCACATACTAGTAATATTGATATTGCATATAATTACCAGTAGAACCATAAATTGACTGAAAAATAGGTTATTATGACTAAGAACAAATGGAAAATCCACCTATAGGGGGGTTATTTCTAGGATCATGACCACTAGGACCACTAGGGCCTCTTGAAGGAGGACCACCAGGGCCACCGCGACCACCAGGACCACCGGGATCACTAGGACCACTAAGACCACAAGGACCACCAGAAACACTAGGAGGCGGACCATAAGACCCTCCAGAGCAACCAGGAGGTAAACCTATAGAGCCTCCAGACCCTCTAGAGCCATAAGGAGGAAATCCACCAGGACCCCTAGCACCACTAGGACCACTAGGACCATAAGGAGGAAAGTTGCTAGATCCTCTGGGACCATGAGGCCCCATAGGGGGAGGAACTCCATAAGGAGGTCCTCCTACACTTCCTGCAGTATGTATAGGTATCCCTCCCATAGCTGGCATGTAAGACCATTTGGGTTTCCCCCATGGCATAAACGTGTTACTCAGGTATGGAATTCTAGGATAACGCATTCCTGTAGGATTGGGTGGATGATTACCTACAAGTATTTGATAACCATAACCTCTAAAGTTTGAATGGTTACAGGTTGTTCCCCCAAGGGATGAACTGAACTGGATGGGGGATTAGCCACATTATTATGGGTGGGAGGGACATAAACTATATATGGTTCTATTTCAAAGTTCTGCCCTTAACTAGGTACAATTCTGGTCCAAGATAACGTAGGTCGTGCCGTGGGTTGCCCCCTCAGCACTAGAAGGTACTGACAAAATGGGAACTGAAGGTTGGGCTCCAGGTGCAGAAGACTTCGTAGGATTAGGAATAGACATAACATTATGGAAATTGAACCCAAGTGATAGAACAATTGCACTCACAAAATTGCTAATCAAACTTGCAAAATTACACACAAAGAAGACTGAAATTGGAGCATAACACTAATATGTATTGAATAAGTGTACAATAGCAAACCATATGAAGTCATAGGCTGCTGAAATATATAATTACATGAGATATTTGAATGCATAAGGATTCCATTCGAAATAGTCAAAAGCAGGCTTACTAAATCTAGTAAAATCCCCCATAGGTGCATAAAGCAATTTCCAAATCTACCTAGGAGCTCACGAATTGGAAAAGTCAAGTAGGAAAGCTAATAGGTGATGGAAATACAATTCATACATTCTTTTATTAGGAGAAAAGAATGTAGGATGATGAGGGAAAAAAACAAGTCAACTGCACTTAGTCTTACTTTCCCTTTTTCCTTAAATCTCAGTAAAGCAGGCAACAAAGCAGAAAAAGCAGATATGTGCTAGGGAGGATCTGGAATAAAGAAGATATGCTAAATATGTATTCCGGTAGGTTTTCCAAGTGCTCAATGACTCAGTCTTAGCAATTTTTACTTCTAGGACATGTGGAAGACTACTTGCATAGAGTGGAATATTGGAAACTGGGCAAATAAGACAAAAATGGATTAATTATTGTCTAACGTAGCTAACTATGGGTTGATTATTCTAACACCCCCCCTTAATCCTGACTTATGAGTAAATATCAGAAAACTATAGGGCCTAGCAACAAGGCTTAGTCACCCTTTACATAATGCATGTCCATTTAACTAAGGAAAGAGGGAAAAACCCAGTGGGAAAATCCTCCCTTAAACATGGACAGTAAAAAATAATTTGAAAATATTTTCATCAATCATACTTCATAGTATGATTAGAAATCCCTAGCAGTGATTTGAGATTTCTAAATGTCTTCTCACAAAAAACTTTGGTGAAGATGTATGCTACTTGTTCTGAAGATGCACAAAAGAGTAGGTGAATGGTGCCATCATGCACAAGCTATCTGATGTAGTGCATATGGATCTCAATGTGTTTTGTTCTCTCTCTCTAAACTGGATCATTCCATATTCAAATGGTGCTCTGATTATCACAATAGGTAATGGTTGAAAACTCTAATTCGAAGCCATACTCACCAAGTATCCCCTGCAACCATAAACATTGAGTTGATGCATTTACAACTCCTATGTACTCTGCTTCTGTAGATGAGAGTGCAATGGCACTCTATTTCTTGATTGACCAGTTGATTGGTCCTTCAATAAGAATGAACACATATCCTTATTTTGACTCTCGATCTGTGTTGTCACATGCCCAATCATTGGCAGTAAACCCAATCAAATCAAGATCAGATTTAGCTTTGTAGAAGATCCCATGAGTTCTTGTTCCCTGAACAAAGTTAAGGATCCTTTTGTATTCTTTCCAATGGATCTCATGAGGCTGATCCATGTATCTTGAAGCCACACTTACTGCATAATAAATATCAGGTTGAGTGTTTGTAAGGTACAACAAACACCCAATCAGTTGTCTATACAGTGTATTATTTACTATAAAAGAAGAACCTGTTTCTTCAAGCTTAACTCCCAAAAGGAAAGGAGTCTTGCTTGGCTTACAATATTTCATGTTGAACTTCTTTAGTAAATACAAAGCATACTTGGACTGATGTATCTTTATTCTATGTTGGTATTGAGCAATTTCGATACCCAAAAATTGGCTCAACAACCCCAAATCAGTCATATAAAATGCATGGTTCATTGCATCCTTCAAGGAGGCAATTTATTTCTTTGAACTTCCTGTAATCAGAAGGTCATCCACATAGAATAAAATAATCATCAAAGAACCATGAATCAGCTTCAAATAAACATTAGGATCATATTTTCATTGAACAAAACTCATTGACAACAAAAAGCCATCAATCTTGGCATACCAAGCCTTGGGGGCTTGCTTAAGCCCATACAATGATTTATTTATCCTGCACAGAAAATATGGATTAGTAACAAACCCTTGAAGCTGCTGCATGTAAATATCTTCAGTAATATCTCCATTCAGGAAAGCACATTTCACATCCATGTGGTGTACCTCCCACTGCTTCGAAGCTACAATGGCTAAGGCTAGCTTGATGGAGTCCATCTTTGCCATTGGTGCAAAGATCTCATTGTAGTCAATGCCATGTACCTATGAGTATCCCTTGGCTACCAATATTGTCTTATATTTCAAAGTTGAACCATCAGCAAAAAACTTATTTTTGAAAACCCACTTACATTGAACTAGCTTCCTCCGTGGGGGAAGATCAACTAGTTCCCAAGTGTTGTTCTTCTGGAGTGAGCTAAATTCTTCTTTCATGGTTGTTTGTCATCTTGGATCATGTGCTGCATATTCATATGTCTATGGGTCTGATTCAACCATAAGATAGCATTTCTCTGCAAACAAAGGGTCTTTCATACACAAGGCACTCTCAAACTGAGATCTAGTCCTGCTAGGATCACTAGGATTTCGAGCTAGTTCCCCAGCTACATGAATGGTCTTTGCTGCCCATTTTGGTCTTGTAGGACTGTCGGGATCTACAATTAAATCATCATTATCAGACATATCAGAATCAGCAAAATCATTTGTCTCTTCACTTACATTCAATGCTTCTGGTGGTAAAAAAGACTCTCCAACTTCAACTGCTGCTAAAGGCTCTTCTTGGAACTGAACACTCCTTTCAATGAAGGATTTGTTTGTGATCAAGTTGATTAGCTTGTACCCTTTTGAATATTTATAGTATCCAACAAATAGACACTCTTGGCTTTGGGGCTGCAAATCCTTCGTCTTTTCTGTTGGAATTCTAGCCCAAGCCCTTGATCCAAAAATCCTGAAATGGGTCACATCTAGCTTGTGCCCACTCCATTCTTCAAAAGGAGTCACACCATCAATCAATTTATGAGGCACCCTATTCTGGATATAGGATTCATAGTTTATAGCTTCGGCCCAAAACTTTGGTGGCAAAGTCTTAGCCTCCATCGTATAGGTTGCCATCTCTTTTAGTGATCTGTTCTTTCTCTTAGCAACACCATTTTGCTGTGGTGTGTAAGGGATTGAATGCTGCATATGAATACCTACATCTTCACAATATTGAATGAACTCAGACTTGACATACTCACCACCATTTTCATATCTAAGGATATTGAGTTTCCTCCCAGACTGGTTTTCAACCAAAGCCTTAAAGACTTTAAAGAGGCCAAAAACTTTGGACTTATGCTTCAGGAAGTAAATGCAATAGTACCTAGAAAATTCATCTATGAAGGTCAATCCATATTTGTCCTGACTCATTTACATATGAGGAAATGGACCAGCAACATCACCGTGGATCAACTCAAGAGGTGCAGAGGTTCTCTCATGATTAGCTCTCTCAAATTTATGCGCTGGGTTTTTTCCTAAGATACAACCTTGACAGACTCCCTTGGAAAACTTAATCTTTGGTAACCCTATGACCATTTCTTTTTCACTTAGATCAGAAAGATACTTATAGTTAATATGGCCAAATATTTCATGCCAAATCTTGCTTGCCTCATTGGCATGAATCAAAAGAGCAGAGGGGTTTGAGTAGGGTAGGAAATGTGAAAACATGTATACCTTCGAAGTGTGATCAGCAACTCCTTTTGCAATGACTTTACCACTTGAGATCTCTGTGATCTCAACATCATCAAGGGGAGAATATGACCTTCTTTGGAGACCCCGTGTGGGTCATATGATACACTGACAAGAGGTTAGAGGCAAGACCTCGAACATACAATAAATTTTTGAACTTACCATGGTCAAGATCAATCCTTCCTTTTCCCAAATAGTCAGTGAGAGAGTCATCTCCCAGCACATGGTGGACCTTTCGACATGTCAAGAGAGGATAATGCCTCCTTGGTCGAAACCATATGTCTTGAAGCTCCAAAGTCTATGATGAAGCTAGGTGAGGTTGATGTGCCAGTAACCAATGCATGTACTCTCTCTCTATCCTCTGAATTTGATCCTCCTTCCCTCTTCTTTGAGCTATCAGGAAGGGAGATGTTATTCTTCTCCAGAATTTGGGTCAGCATGTCAATTTGCTTCTTCATGCAAGAGATTTTAGGATGATAGCCCTTACTACAATATGCGCACTTGCTCATTTCTCCTTTGTTCTTCTTGGAGCTTTGGGGCTCCTCCTGAGACTTGTTCTTGTCTCTCTTCTCCTCAGCTGGCTTCTTGGCTTTCTTCTTTCCTTTTGAATCCACCATCGAATATCTAGCAACGAGAGTTTGGTATTTGGAAGATTTGATGGTGCCCATAATCACCAGTTTATCTTGTTCTTGTGTGAGGGATTCCGTGAAATATGGAAGCTTAGGAATATTCCATGATTGAGCTGTCAACTTGGTGGCATGGAAGCTTGAAACAAACACTAAATAGTCAGGGCCAAGCTTCGAGAGTATGGCCAAAACTAGTTGATCCTCCTTCTTTTCAATTCCACACTGTTTTAGCTATAAAACAAGGGTTTTAATTTTGGAAAAGTAGAGTTGCAGGGTTTCAAAGCTACTGGGACTCAAAGAGATCAATTCATTCTTGATTTGATGTCCTCGCATCTCATATATCTTACCAAAAATCTCTACAATATTCTCCCATACTTCATTACGTGATTTCAATCCATCAAGATGGAAGAGGAGGTCTCTAGATATGCTCAGACATAAGAGACCATAGGCCTCATCCCTCCTATTATGCCATTTAATTTTCTCTTGGGATCTGCTTCAGTTGCCATAATCACCATGTAAATACCTTTCACTCTAAACAGTATCTCCATCTCTGCTTTCCATTCAAATAAATTAAATGGATTCAAGATGATCTACTGAGATTGATCCATAGCTCAAAAATTGTCCCTTCAGTCAACATAATAGCTCCCAGTCAAGATGTTGAACCTGTAATAGAAATATGGAAGGAGAGAAATTGATCTACAAATTCTTTGATACCATGTGGAAATTGAACCCAAGTGATAGAACAATGGCACTCACAAAATTGCTAATCAAACCTGCAAATTTACACATAAAGGAGACTGAAATTGGAGCATAACACTAATCTGTATTGAATAAGTGTACAATATCCAACCATATGAATTCATAGAATGCTGCAATATATAATTACATGAGAGATTCAAATGCATAAGGATGCCATTCGAAATAGTCAAAAGCAGGCTTACTAAATCTAGTCAAATCCCCCATAGGTGCATAAAGCAGTTTCCAAATCTACCTAGGAGCTCACGAATTGGCAAAGTCAAGTATGAAATTTAATAGGTGATGGAAAGAAAACTCATACATTCTTTTATTAGGATAAAATAATGGAGGATTATGAGGGAAAAAATCAAGTCAACTGCACCTAGTGTTACTTTCCCTTTTGCCATAAATCTTAGTAAAGCAAGCAACAAAGCAGAAAAAGCAGATATGCGCTAGGGAGGATCTAGAATAAAATGGATATGATAAATATGGATTCTAGGAGGTTTCCCAAGTGCTCCATGACTCAGTTTTAGCAAGTCTGATTTCTAGGACATGTGGAAGACATCTTCCATAGAGTGGAATATTGGAAACTAGGCAAATAAGACAAAAATGGATTAATTAATGTCTAACGTAGCTAACTATGGGTTTATTATTCTAACAAGCATGAGAGGTGATAGGGGTGGTAATTTGACCTGTGTTTTGTGATGTCATTGCATTATCTATAATCGGTTCAATGGGTCTCATAGAATCAGCAAGTGAACGATATCCCACAGGAACAGATGTGGAACGTGATGGTGTCGGGCCTAATATTTCATCTATTTTCTTTTCAATCTCCTATGCACAGAGAATGGAAGCACGGTATTTCCTATGTTCTTATTCATCTTCAGAAGAGTTTAAACGAGTTCCAAATGAGGCAATGACATCTCCTATAGAGGTATCCCAAAATGGAGCATTGGGACCATAATCTGGACAGGTTGTATCATCAACATGACCTTCTGTGGGAGAATTGAATCAGGTATTTCCCTGAGAATGATGTTGGACCAAGGGAGGTGACTGTGAAGAATATGGTACTCCACTTTCTGCAACCACATTATCTCCCACTTGGGAGGTAGTTGCAGCTCCTTGATTGATAGCTTCCATTGGATTTTCTCCTGAACCAGGAGTAAAATCGGGTGGCAAGCCCCGTACTCTTCTTGAATATCTTAACTCAACCAGTTTGTATAGTTCCTATCTAACCTAGGGTCCAAAAATCTAGAAAACACACAAAACAATTTCCCTACAAAAGCTATAGGTCAAAACAAGCACACTTAAAATGATAGGAGGAGTTCAAAAAGTTAGGTCTCTCACCAGGATTGTCGAGAAGGTGCCACTAGTGATATACCTTGAGGGTAGGTGTGTATTAATCTCCTTGAATGTTGTTTTCGGTGTATGGCTCAAAGCAAGATGGAAAAGGGGCTTTTCTCAGATGGAAAGGGTATCTTAGTGGGGTTTCCCGATATACTCAAGCTACGTGGGAGCTCGAATCGGTAGTAGTGTTGTCTAATGCATAATCATACACAATGGGCCTTCCGATATGCAATCAATTACATGAAGTACCTTTCTATATACCTCAAGGGTATGTGAAAGGCCATTCGATATACCGACGGTATGTGGAAGAACCACGCGAGTCCCAGGATGTAATGCAGACAAGTAACGACAGCTCCTATGCTTAACGATGCCCAAACATGTCTCTAACCTATCACTCAAATTGCTACGTAAATTTTAACCTATAAATACCATTAATTTTAAATTGGAGGGTTAGGTGAATGCATGATGTTTTGATAGAAAAGTAAAACCATGCAGTATGCTTGTGCAAATATTTCACTTTACTGTTCAGTATGCCTACTTACGGGAGGGAAAGAGAGTATTTTCTTTTGTTTCAAAACCGAAAAAGACTTCCAAACAACAGTCTTGAACACAAAATCAAAGACAAGCAGTACTTTTTCAAATTGATTTCTCTTTTCTAAAAGCAATAAGAAGGGGAAGAATCTCTTTTCCTAAAAGAAAAACAAAAAGCACACTGTATTCAAATGCACTCTATTCTTTCAATTTTATCAAAACATAAGCAAATCTAACTTAAAATACCTTTTTTTTAAATTTTGTTTGAGATATTTCTAAATGCATAAGAGATGAAAGAACATGAGGAGCCTGAAAGCTTGTAAAGCCAATCAGAGAACCAATGTCCAACGCTCAATGATGATAACCTAGTCTCAGTCAACAAAAAAAAAAATTAAAGGAAGGAAAAAGAAGTTTACTATGCAAACAAGAAATGAAACCTAGAACCTAATATAGTGTTCTTATTCTAGTCTATATAACAGAAATTAAAAGATATCTTGCTAAAACCCTAAGCTTTTCAGAAAACAAGAAATCCTTTTGCAAACACAACCAAAAAGCATAGAAGGAGATGAACAATCAAAAAGCATAATCTAGCTTTTGAATTTCTGAATCAAACCAATCTTAAACCATAAAATTTTCAAGCCACAAGCATTAGATTCTGTCACACAAGCCTGACAATGCATGATTGAAAGCAACACAACTCAAATTTTTACAAAAAAAATGAGGAAAAAGGTCCTTGGAATGATGCCTACCTGGCACTGCGCTTCTCAGGTGTTGACAGCGTGATTCTATCCCAGCACCGCTTCTCGCCAATGGGATACATGCAGTCACACCACATTCTACTGACTCTGTTTAGGCGGTGGCACCGCTCCTCATACACTGCATAGGTGCGGTTCCCTGTAGAAGACCAAAACACAAAGACAATGATAGTACAAGTCAGAAAAAGACTAGATCAAGGAAAAAACTGCTAGATCGAGTATGGAAACAGAGCATAAAAGGTTGAAATGACTCAGATCTAAACAGATATGAAAGTTTCAAACCCAAATTGACTAAGTAAGAAAGTAGATATGACTGAAGAGAGTTGGAGAAAGAGCCTAGATTCGGACAAGAGTTGATAATTGGGGAAGATCAAAACAACTAATACATATATCTATTCCCCAGCGGAGTTGCCATATTTGTTAGCTAGAATATTTCACCCTCTGCGAACAATAAGGTGTTCCACTGGTCCGAATGGTTCAGATCTAGAACAAATGAAGGATAGAGGTTGAATACCCTCCCTGGACACCATAGATACCTGGAAATTGATGCTTCGATAGTAACCCTATGTACATGCGATCAGCTTAAACACGCAAACACATCAAAGCTGCCAGAATATAATCTACTGATCCATGTTAGTGACTAAAGAATCTAACAACACACATGTCAAATCAAACAACAACAATAATGTGGGATGGAAATCAACTTGCATTAAGATAAAAATGGAGAAGTTTGCAACCAAGCCTTAGAGTTGACATGCATCTCCATGAAACCAAGCACTCTCATCCCCATAAGCTCTGACTCTAGCTGTCTATGCTCTCTAATGGCTTGGGCCAGGTGATCAATCCAACAACATAACAATACCTTAAGAGTTCCCCCCCTCAACCATATATATGAGCTTGTATTTATAAGGCTCAATGGATAGGGATGGTTGAGAGATTAGTGGATGAGGTGGCCTCTAAGATCTTAGGATGAGGGATCTCGAGCTCAACTGACCCACAATGATAGGGATAAGGGAGGACACAAGGCTCATCATCTAGAAGCCTCAAGAAACTTCTCTTTTTCCCTTTTTACCCAAGGTACTACGTTTCTCCTTTAATGACAGAGAATTTCTAGTAAGAAATGCTTATGGACTAAGGGCCATAAGTGATGCCATCGCTTGTGCACAAAAAAGGACAGACAATGTGAACAAGGTACCACTCCTGGACAACAAGGAAAGTGCAGTGTTGGGAATTTTCATGAAAGACTAACAACTAGCATGGGTTTCCACTCCAAGTGTTGGGATTAAGGGGAAATAGGTATGTCAAAAGGTCTTATCACATGATGATGAGAGGATTTTGGTATAACAGATACATGTGAATCCTTGTTTGGAAAACATGATGAGCTGAGAGGCCATATTTTAAATAATGAGTTCATAACACTACAACCCAGTAAATTCAAAACTATATAACATTTTTGCTCAAAATTCAAATTACTGATCATGCAATGAAATAAATACGAGATTTACAAGAAGGATGAGCAATTACTTCTCTCCATACTAAGAAAACTTGGCTCAGAATTTTCAGTGTTTGTATCTACCTTTTACTCTGGGTGACTGACTACTCCTAAATGATGAATGTTGTCCTTTGATTCCTTCACAGAGTCTCTAATCCAAGAATAAGACATATTGATATATATAGGAGCTCTTAGAGCCTCTCCAAATAAATCTATCTTACTTGGTGAGACATGGAATGCACAAGCAAGAAGGAAGAAGAAAGGTAAAGGGGAAAGAAAGTCTGAATTTGAACCTAAATATTAGTTTGATCAATTTGATAAAGCCTCGGGCTCTAAGAACTATAAACATCAAATGTGTGATAGGGGAAAGTGTTACTACTACAATAAATGAAACCATATAGAGAAGTATTGTATGAGGAAGACCATTGATCACATGGAAAAAATCCTTGAGCAACACAATAATGCACTCCCTTAAGGAACAAGGAAGACTGAATCTGTAGAAAATATGAAAGATCCTAATGAGTGATTCCATTCACTGAAGGCTACGTATTCAAAATCACATGCCTTCTTCATTGATTCAGAAGCCTCCAACATATGGTTTCATTTAAAGAACGATTCTATTCATGAAAAATTACTAATGATCTGAGTATTCACATGGGTAATGACACTCACATTTGAGTTGAAGGAAAGGGTTCAATCATGTTAAAGCATGGAGTGTTGAAATATGTACGCTATATGCCCTCTTTAGGTACAAATTTGTTATATGTATACCAGATGACACATACTGGCACACCAAAGCGATTGGTATTTGGTCTTGACTCAATGGATATCTCAGATATCTCAATTGGGAAGATTATAGCGAAAGGTGTTGCAAACCATGCCTCTAAGGCATATGAATTCTCACATTTTCTTCCATACTCAGATCTAGTGAAAACTTAGCTTCCATTTGAAAAGGGAGGTAAAACCATTATACCTACACATTTTACATTTAATAATGTTTCCATTAGTGTTTCATATTTAGAACCCAAAGCAGAAGATCCAGTTGAATCAGTTTATGAAATTGAAGGTGAAGTGCACAGTTACCAAGATCCAAATCCAGTATCGAATCCCAATCCTAGGCCTAAATGGTCACTAAACGTTATTAGGTCAGCTCAGAACATGACTAGAGATTCGTAAAGCATGACGAGAATATGAAACTTGTTTAAAAAAGAGAACCTTATGCTATGTCAAGCAAACTCACTTACTTAATATAGGTTCAATGAGATCCCAAAGAGATTCTACATGATTGTAAGGACTAATCAACAATTCTACCCACTGAAGAACAAAATGGATCATGTCACTCTTCCTCTAGAAATAAGAGACAAAGGAAACATTCATTCTCCTATCTATCATATGATTGGAAGAAGGTGGAGAGGTACATATGCATATATTCCCAAGATACTAGTGCACACAAGGAGCATCATATTTCTTCGTTGCACCACAGAGATGTAGGTTGCTGAAATATTTTCACAAGTTTCTTATTCAAGAAGAAATTTTCTCTTGATATGAAATCTTTATGATGATTTTAATGGTTATTTTTTGGGGGGGTTCCCAAGATTTTCTCCTCATTTCCGTGGTTTTATTAAGACGTTATTATTTTCTACATTTAGGTTGTATGGGTGACCTTTGGTCTTAGTTTCTAGGTCCCAAGTTGTACGAAGTTGGGATTAAGGGGTGATGTTGTGATTATTATTAATCTTCCCTTTGACCACATAGTCTAGTTTCCTTTTTCCCTAGCGTAGGAAGCCTTCATAAACCCACTAGTGCATGGAGGACACACCTAGAAGCCACCTACCACTTACTAGAACTGAAAACTTCTCTTCTCATTTGAATTCATGTAGGATGATGATCCTATGCTTCATTGAATTTATCATGGTATCAGAGTGGGTATCCACGCATGCCTCGAACCTCATGAACTTCCATTGATGTACCAAAATCCATTGATTTTCTGCATAGTTACTAGAATAATTGCATTTCTCCTTCTAGATTCTATACACAGAAGTCTATTTGGGTGTTTTGTACTCATAGAAATTGCGCATGTTGAAGTGAATAATTTCCAGGTCCAACATTGTCAAAAGCCAGGATTAAGGGGGGTGTTGGGATTATTATTAATCCTCCCTTTGACCACATAGTGCAATTTTCTATTTTCCCATCATATGAGGCCTTCATCACTCCCTAATGCATGGGGGGAACACCTAGTATCCACATTAGACTTACCGTCCATTCATCCATCATTTTAGTTTCCCCAAGGACCAACCCGATAATTTGGGAACACTCTCTGAGATCCACCAGCACTATCCTTCAGTTGATCTTGGTAGGTAACCAATTATGTTAAATTATTCTCTAGTTACGATAGGTTAGATCCCAATCAATTATCTTAGTGCCATGTTTCATGATTTAAGGGAGCATGGGTGCTTTTGTTCACCTACCCTCACCATTTAACTCATTGTAGACTAAGTTATTTATCTGGAGTTGCATTAGTGATCTCCAGTGGTAATTTTCCCACATTCAGTTAGCTCTAGATTCAATCCGAGTTCGTAGATTTGAATCCTATATTAGGCATTCAAATTATTCTATATGTATAACCATTGTATTACATACTAATTATTGATTCATGAATATAATCATATTTTCCAAATTTATCTTTATGCTTGTACAATTTTCCCATTATTAATTGATCGGTATGTGATAAGTTCTTCTCTCTCTTTTACAACCTTCTCTTATCATTTGAAATCATGTAGGATGAGGATAACAACCTTAAGCACCCAACCTATCATCTTCTACATTCATAGCACCATATTTAAAAATATAACCCCGTTTTCCTTGCATTAATTTATTCTCAACATTTGTAAACTAAAAGTGTGCCAACATCTCAGATGTGTCTCAACTTCATCACATCTAGAGTATTTGTCATCACATCTCCAATATTCTCATCAATAGATATGTACTAAAGTGATATGTACCATATATCTAATGAAGTGATACTTCATTTCTATATTTTTTGACTTGTCATGAAACACAGGATTTTCGAAAAGATTTATACAACTCTTTTTGTCACACTTGATAAATGTAGGCTCTATCTTTACCCCGAAAAATCTTGCAAGTAACTTTATCATGCACACTACTTCTCTACAAGTAGTACTGGTATCAATGTACTCGGCCTCTGCAGTGCTCTAGGAAATTGAACCCTACTTTCTTTTAGACCATGAAATCATAGCAGAACCCAAGATGAAACAATACCCTGAAGTGATTTTTTTATCAACAATGTTTCCACCCCAATAATAATCATTATATCCAATCAATAGGACTCCTCCATTAGATGCATACTTGTTAGAATAATCAACCCATAGTTAGCTACCTTAGACATTAATTAATCCAATTTTTGTCTTATTTGCCTAGTTTCCATATTCCACCTTATGCAAGTTGTCCTCCACACATCCATAGTGGTCAAACTTGCTAAATTTGAGTCATGGAGAGCTTGGGAAACCTCTTGGAATCAAATCTACTTTATTCCTAGCCTCCCTAGCACATGTCTGCTTTTTCTGCTTTATTGCCTGCTTTTTCTTTGTTTTAAGGCAATTGGGAAAGTTTGACTAGGTGAAGTTAACTTGTTTTTTGTCCTCATCATCCTCCACTCTTTTCTCCTATGAAAAGCATTTATGATTTTTCCTTCCACCATATATTAGCTTTCCTAATTGATTTTTCCAATTCATGAGCTCCTAGAGAGTTTTGGAAACTACTTTATGCACCTATGGGGGATTTGCTTAGTTTTAGTAAGCCTGCTTTTGACTAAATTCGAATGGAATCATTATGCATTCGAATATATAATGTAATTATTTATTGTGGTAGCCTATGAATTCACAGTTTTGGCTATTGTACACTTATTCAATACAGATTAGTGTTCTGCTCCATATTCAGTCTCCTTTGTGAATAATTTGCATGTGTAATTGGAAATTGTTGTGAGTGTAATTGTTCTAACACCTGGGTTTAATTTCCACATGGTATCAGAGCCTTTTTAGATTGATTTCTCTCCTTCCAATTTGTATTGCAATTTCGACATCATTGACTGGGAGCATTCTGCTGACTGAAGGGACAATTTCTGAGCTATGGATCAATCTCAGAAGATCATCTTGACTCCATTTAACTTCTTTGAATGGAAAGCGGAGATGGAGATACTATTGAGAGAGAAAGTCCTCTACAGAGTGACTATGGAAATAGAAGCATATCCCAATGCAGCTGCAGAGAATATTAAATGGCACAAGAGGAGGGATGAGGCCTATGGTCTCCTGTGTCTGAGCATATTGAGAGACCTCCTTTTCCGTCTTGATGGATTAACATCACCGAATGAAGTATGGGAGAATATTGTTGATCTTTTTGGTAAGACAGATGAGATGAGGGGACATCAAATTGAAAATTAATTGATCTCCCTGAGTCCCAATAGATTTGAATCCCTACAACTCTATTTTTCCAAGTTCAAAGCACTTGTTTTGCAGCTATAGCAATGTGGGATCGAAAAGAAGGATGAGAAAATAGTTTTGGCCATACTCTCAGAGCTTGGCCCTGACTATTCAATGTTTGTTTTGACCTTCGATTCCACATATTTGACAGCTCGAGCCTGCAAAATGCCTAGCCTTGCAGATTTCATGGAATCTCTCACATAAGAACAAGATAAATTGGTGATGATGGGCACCATCAAACCTTCCAAAGACCAAGGTCTGGTTGCTGGAGATTCGAGGGTGGATTCAAAAAGCAAGAAGAAAGCTAAAAATCCACTTGATCAAAAGAGAGACAAGAACAAGTCTCCAGAGGAGCCTCAAGGTTCCAAGAAGAACCCCCAGAAGAAAAAGAACAAAGGAGAAATGAGCAAGTGTGCATACTGTAGTAAGGGCAATCATTCTGAAAGCTCCTACGTGAAGAAGAAAATAGACATGCTGACCCAACTCCTGAAGAAGAATGGCATCTCCCTTCCAGACAGCTCAAAGAAGAGGGAAGGAGGATCAAATTCAGAAGACAAAGAGAGAGTTCATGCATTGGTTGCTGGCACATCAAGCTCACCTAGTTTCATCATTGATTCTAGAGCTTCAAGACATATGGTTTCGAACAAGGAGGCATTCACCTCACTTGACATGTCGAAAGGTCCACCAATAGTATTGGGAGATGACTCTCTCACTGAAAGTTTGGGAAAAGGGAGGATTGATCTTGACCATGGTAAGTTCAACAATGTGTTCTATGTTTCAGGTCTTGCCTCTAACCTCTTATTAGTGTATCAGATGATCCACACAGGGTCTCCAAAGAAGGTCATATTCTCCCCTGATGAAGTTGAGATCACAGAGATATCAAGTGGTAAAGT
This sequence comes from Pseudotsuga menziesii, assembly GCA_001517045.1. Lineage (NCBI taxonomy): Eukaryota > Viridiplantae > Streptophyta > Pinopsida > Pinales > Pinaceae > Pseudotsuga > Pseudotsuga menziesii. The sequence goes on from LPNX010107957.1 coordinate 276,046, forward strand.
CATTACAAAAGGAGTTACAAATCACACTTCAAAGGTATACATGTTCTCACACTTCCTACCCTACTCAAACCCCTCTGCTCTTCTGATTCATGCTAATGAGGCAAGCAAGATTTGGCATGAAATATTTGGACACCTAAATTACAAGTATCTTTATTATCTTAGTGAAAAATAAATGGTCATAGGGTTACCAAATATTAAGTTTACCAAAGGAGTCTGTCAAGGTTGCATCTTAGGAAAACACCCAGAGCATAAATTTGAGAAAGCTAGTCATGAGAGAACCTCTGTACCTCTTGAGGTGATCCACAGTGATGTTGCTCACCCATTTCCTCATATGTCAATGAGTCAGGCCAAATATTCATTGACATTCATAGATGACTTTTCCAGGTATTGCTGGGTTTACTTCCTAAAACACATGTCTGAAGTTTTTGGCCTCTTCAAAGTCTTTAAGGCTTTGGTTGAAAACCAATCTGGGAGGAAACTCAAGGTCCTCAGATCTGACAATGGTGGTGAGTATTTCAAGTCTGAGTTCATTCAATATTGTGTAGATGCAGGTATTCAGATGCAGCATTCTATCCCTTACACACCACAACATAATGGTGTTGCTGAGAGGAAGAACAGATCACTGAAAGAGATGGAAACCTGCATGATGGAGGCTAAGACTTTGCCACCAAATTTTTGGGCCAAAGATATAAAATATGCATCCTATATCTAGAATAGGTTTCCTCATAAACATCTTGATGGTATGACTCTTTTTGAAGCATGTAGTGGGCACAAGCCAGATGTGACCCATTTCAGGATTTTTGGCTCAAGGGCTTGTGCTAGAATTCCAACAGAAAAGAGGAAGGCTTTGCAGCCCCAAAGCCAAGAGTGTCTATTTGTTGGGTACTCTAAAGATTCAAAATGGTACAAGCTGATCAATTTGAGAACAAACAAATCCTTCATTGAAAGGTGTGTTCAGTTTCAAGAAGAGCCCCTAACAACAGTGGAAGTTGGAGAATCCTCTTCACCACCAAAACCTCTGAATGTAAGTGAAGAGATAGTTGAACATGTTGAAGCTGATATTTCTAATAATGATGATTTAATTTCAGATCCTAAAATTCCTACAAGACCAAAATGGGAATCCAAGACCATTCATGCAGCTGGAGAACTAGCTGGAAATCCTAATGATCCAAGGAGGACTAGATCTCAATTTGAGAGTGCTCTGTGCATGAAAGATCCTATGTTTGCATAGAAATGCTATATAATGGTTGAATAAGACCCACAGACATATGAATATGCAGCAAATGATCCAATATGGAAAACATCCATGGAAGAAGAGTTCATCTCACTCCAGAAGAGCAACACTTGGGAGCTGGTTGATCTTCCCCCAGGGAGGAAGCTAGTTCAGTGTAAGTGGGTGTACAAAACCAAATTTTATGCTGATGGTTCACCTCTGAAGTAGAATTCCATATTGGTAGCCAAGGGCTACTCATAGGTACATGGGATAGACTACAATGAGACCTTTGCACCAGTGGAAAAGATGGACTCCATCAGGCTAGCCTTAGCCATTACAGCTTCAAAGCAATGGGAGGTACACCACATGGATGTGAAGTGTGCTTTCTTGAATGGAGGTCTCACTGAATAGATTTACATGCAGCAGCCTCAAGGATTTTATACTAACCCATCTCTTGTGTGCAGGCTAAAGAAGGCATTGCATGGGCTTAAGCAAGCCCCCAGGGCTTGGTATGCAAAGATTGATAGCTTTCTGCTATCACTGAATTTTGTTTGATGCATGTCAGATCCAAATGTCTATTTCAATCTGATTCATGGTTCATTAATGATCATTGTTTTGTATGTTGATGACCTTACCATTACAGGAATCTCAAAGGATGAAATTGCCTCCTTGAAGGATGCAATGAACCATGCCTTCTCAATAACAGATTTGGGCTTATTGAGCCAATTCTTGGGGCTCGAGATTGCTCAAACCAAAGAAGGAATAAAAGTACATCATTCCAAGTATGCCTTGGATTTTATGAACAAATTCAATATGAAGGATTTCAAGCCAAGCAAGACTCCTTTCCTTTCAGGAGTTAAGCTTGAAGAAGCTGATTCTTCACCTATGGTAAACAATACACTGTATAGGCAATTGATTGGATTTTTGTTGTATCTTACACATACTATACCTGATATTTCTTATGCCATAAGTGTGGCTTCAAGATACATAGATCAGCCTCATGAGATCCATTGGAGAGCAGCCAAAAGGTTCCTTAACTTTGTTCAGGGAAAGAGGACTCATGGGATCTTCTACAAAGCTAAATCTGATCTTGATTTGATTGGGTTTACTGATAGTGATTGGGTAGGTGACAACATATATCAAAATTAAACATAAATATATGTGTTCATGCTTACAGAAGGGCCAATCATCTGGTCAAGTAAGAAACAAAGTGCCATTGCACTCTCATCTACAGAAGCAGAGTACAGAGGAGTTGTAAATGCAGCAACTCAATGTTTATGGTTGCAAGGGTTACTTGGAGAATGTGGTTTCGAATCAGACTACTCAAATACTATCTATTGTGATAATCAGAGTACCATTCAAATCTGCAATGATCCAATTCAGAAGTAGAGAACGAAACACATTGAGATCCATATGCACTACATCAGACAGCTTGTGCTTGATGGCACCATTCACCTACTTTTCTATTCATCTTCAGAACAAGTAGCAGATATCTTCACCAAAGTTTTTTGTGAGAAGACATTCAGAAATCTCAAATCCCTGTTGGGGATTGCTGATCATGCTGTGAAGCACGAGTGATGACAAGATTTCCAAATTTTGTTTTACTGTCCATCTTTAAGGGAGGATTTTTCCCATTGGGTTTTTTCCTCTTTCCTTGGTTAAATGGACATGCAGTATGTAAAGGGTGACTAAGCCTTGTTTATAGGCCCTATAATTTTCTGATATTTTACTCATAAATCAGGATTAAGGGGGGGTGTTAGAATAATCAACCCATAGTTAGCTACCTTAGACATTAATTAATCCATTTTTTGTCTTATTTGCCTAGTTTCCATATTCCACCTTATGCAAGTTGTCCTCCACACATCCATAGTGGTAAAACTTGCTAAATTTGCGTCATGGAGTGCTTGGAAAACCTCTTGGAATCAAATCTACTTTATTCCTGGCCTCCCTAGCACATGTCTGTTTTTTCTGCTTTATTGCCTGGTTTTTCTGAGTTTTAAGGAAATTGGGAATGTTTGACTAGGTGAAGTTAACTTGTTTCTTGTCCTCATCATCCTCCACTCTTTTCTCCTATGAAAATCATGTATGAGTTTTCCTTCCACCATCTATTATATTTCCTAATTGATTTTTCCAATTTGTGAGCTCCTAGACAGTTTTGGAAACTGCTTTATGCACATATTGGGGATTTGCTTAGTTTTAGTAAGCATGCCTTTGACTAATTTTGAATGGAATCCTTATGCATTCAAATCTCTCATGTAATTATTTATTGTGGTAGCCTATGACTTCACAGGGTTGGCTATTGTACACTTATTCAATACAGATTAGTGTTCTGCTCCATATTCAGTCTCCTTTGTGAGTAATTTGCATGTGTAATTGGCAATTGTTGTGAGTGTAATTGTTCTAACACTGGGGTTCAATTTCCACAATACCTAATTCCATAAGCAACTATACCAAAAAGGTATTTGAAAATATGCTTACCTGCAACCTAGTGTCTCTGTCTAGTATCATCCATGAACTGAATTAAGATGCTAACTGCATAGAAAATGTATGGCCTCAATTGTATCAAGTACATCAACGATCCAATCAACTATCTGTATAATGTGGGTTGCAATGAATCTGATCTAGTCTCAGTATCATAGATTTTACTCAAATTGGAATCCATTGGAGTATTTATGGATTTGCATTCCACCATGCAAAATTTGCACAAGATTTCCACATTGTACTTTTCTTTAGATAGAAATATATCATCATTCCTATGCCAAATATCAAGGCCTACGAAGTAGTGCATAAGACCTAAGTATTTCATCTCAAACTCTGATTTAATCTCCCTTTGACACTCTGTAATCAGTATTTCCACTCCAATGAGGAAAATATCATCCACATATAGGACTAGAACCAGAGGTTCTTTCTCAACTACTGTCAAGTACAAGTTTTAAAACCAATATATGAAGATAATTATCTATTCTAAATTATCAATATTGAAGAGCTTGTTTTAACCCATACAGGGATTTATTCAACTTGCATGCATGGGACTCCTTCCTATGTCTCAAAAAACCATCATCTTTCTCAATGTAAACCTCTTCCTCAACCTCACCATTGAGGAATAAAGTATTCACATGCATCTGGTGAAGGTTCTGTCCCAATACCAATGCAAGTGAAATAATAGATCTCATGGTAGAATACCTGGCCACTGGAGAAAATTTATCCTCCTAATAAAGGTCCTCTTTCTATGAAAATCTATAGGTAAGAAATATAGATTTGTACTTGTCCACAATACAACCTGGAACATTCTTTATCTTGTAAATACATCTGTAAGTTACAATAGACTTCCTCTCAAGTATGGAAACACTATCCCAAACATCTATCTTCATAATAGTATGGACCTCCTCTTTGAAGGATTTTTATAAACCATCTCAACTGGTCAAACAAATACATGTAGCTCCGCATGCTCTACTAGATTCTCTCTCTGAACATCAAAATTGGTAGACCCATCATCATGATCCTCTAAAATATGAGCCTCAACATCCTTTTTCTGTGGATATGTAATATCTCAAGTTTTGACCTAACACTTATGGGTATAAGCCCCATTGATTATGATGTTACGTTGATGTTTAATTGGTATATTGGGTCTACGACCCCACTGCATATGAACATGATGATTTGTTTGATATATTGGGTGTAAGCCAATTGCATATATATATATGATTTCATGTGTTGGGCATGGACCCTGAAGCACATAATTGATGAGATGTTTTGTGTTGAGTGAGGATATCTGGAGCACATGGGTATTTGATTTTTTTGTTGAGCGAGAAGCTCTAGAGAAAATTAGTATTTATATTTGTGTTGAGTGAGAAGCTATGGAACACTGAGTTATGGAACATTTGTTTTGAACATGAAGCTCTGAAGAACATGAAAAGATAAAATTGGAAGTGTTGGGCATAAGCCCTGCAGCCTTCTAAGTTGATGTTGACCCTAAGCTCTAGAACATTGGATCCTTGGCCATTGTATCCCTAGGTGTATCGTACAATTACATCGTAGCATTAGTGTTGAGCGAGGAGATATGGAATTGCACTAAGTTTGTAACTCCCTGTTTTTAGCATTGAGTATGGGTTCTGGATAAGCGCTAAGAGTTACTGAAAAGAATTAATATGTCGAGTGAAAATGAATCAGATAAAAAATTGATCTAATATTAATTATTTTTAAGTGATTAAATGAAATTTTAATTTTAGGTATCTCATCAAGTACTGAAGAAGTACTATGTTATACAAAGGAATCCAACATGCAAGGAGATTTAGAGTTTCCTAACCTATTTGACCTAACCCCTACCTAAAGGCCTTATTAAATAAAGTGACTAAGCTAAAAGAAAAGTTTCATATGTTTAGGGATCATGCTATATGATACCTAAGGATAAAATGTTAACAAAGGGTATATATATAGATATATAATTTATACATAATATGTATAAAGAGTAAGCATAGTAATAATACCAGTATCTATAAGTAATAAAGAAAGGATACACATGTTATTATTATTACTAATGATAATTAAATATTAAAATACCTACAAGAGTCAAAATAGAAACTAGTCAAAAGTTCCTAGGTTAAATATTAAAATTACCTAAATTAAATAAAAATGGTTATTTCAAGAAATTAAATGATTCTTGATTTAATTGTCCCTTTGATTGAAAGGTATGCCTATAAAAACCCAACCCAAAGAGAGGCTTGGGGATGTTTTGATTATTCACTAATTCTACCTAATTATTCTCAAGAGAGTTCTAGGAGAACATTTTTTCCTAAGAATAAAAAGGAGAATTAAAACAGAACCTGATATCCCAGATAGGGAAGCCTTACCTTAGAAGTTGTAAGCTACTTGCATGTGGGAACTAGTTCAGGGGGATCCATATTGAAACCAAGAATGGTTTCGAGTCATGGCTGGGTGGAACATGGTATTTCCCAAGTTATTCAGTTATCTAAACAGAGGTCAAATCTGTCCATAAATTTATTAATTATGGGTATTTGAGTGTGCACAATTTTCATCGATTGAAACAGCTTCATCTTGCAGGTATGAGTATCTTGAGTTCTCCCTTGCAAACTAAACAAGTTTTATTATTAAAAGTGGAGGTTGGATTCTTAATGGATATTTAGTAATTGTCTGCTATAAGCTAGGTTATATGTTCTGAATTACTTCTTTCTTCACTTAGAGGTTAAACTCATTGTTTATTAGAAGATGTATTTATTTTATCAGAAGTTAGGTTATCTTTTTCTATTCAACCAGGCTATTCTAATATATTTTATTCATGATAAATTAAGCACCTTCAGTGTTATCTATAGGAGGGTTTGGTTTCTATATCATTTCTGTAATTTATTTCTTGTCTATTAATTCCAGTTCAAAACCTAGAATTGTTTAAAAACAAAACCTATATCTTATCTTTGCTAGATGATTTCATATTTCCAGAAGGATGGTATTATTTATAATAAACCAAACTACTATCTACAACTTTGATATAAATCAAATTCATACTATTAATAATGGATAACAATTTAAATAAAATATCTTAAAAAAAACTATAAACAAATCATTTCCATTTTATAAACTACAACATCGAATGCCAAGCTATCGAGACCTGTAAGGTCTGTAGGAATGAATGCATAATATTTCATAACCACACTATATACTTTATACCATTAACATAAGAAATCAACCATAACCTAATAAAAAATACATTATCAAAATCGTATCTCTCAAGAGGTTATAGGATCGAATCTTGTTGGCATTCATGCCAAAAAAATATCCACATACACATCATTTACAACCCACGTAGCCCACAACCGAATCCTACAAGATCACGGAATAAAAACCTAAGTTATATTAAAAGCACGACAGGCATCGAATCCTGTAGGATTCGGTAGCAACGTTTCCAACATTGTAATCATATTCGACATTTCCATGCAATAATATAAACCCAATTTATACGTTGTTATCATTTCGATGCTCACGCCCGAGAAACAAAGGAAAAACATTAACATAAACCATAAGAAATAAACCACTGTCTATGTTATCATAGCAATGAAATCCATTTCATAAGGTTAACACCAAAGTTTACAGCTATCCCAAAAATTAATGCACATGTAAGTAAACAACACAATGAAAAACCATAAATCAACATTTCACCATTACATTACATAGTCGTGAATTGGAAAATACCATCCACATATAGGACTAGAACCAGAGGTTCTTTCTCAACTACTTTCAAGTACAAGTTTTAAAACCATTTTATGAAGATAATTATCTATTCTAAAATATCAATATTGAAGAGCTTGTTTTAACCCATACAGGGATTTATTCAACTTGCACGCATGGGACTCCTTCCTATGTCTCACAAAACCATCATCTTTCTCAATGTAAACCTCTTCCTCAACCTCACCATTGATGAAGGAAGTCTTCACATGCATCTGGTGAAGGTTCTGTCCCAATACCAATGCAAGTGAAATAATAGATCTAATGGTAGAATACTTGGCCACTAGAGAAAATTTATCCTTCTAATAAAGGTCCTCTTTCTATGAAAATCTATAGGTAAGAAATATAGATTTGTACTTGTCCACAATACAACCTAGAACATCCTTTATCTTGTAAATACATCTGTAAGTTACAACAGACTTCCTCTCAGGTATGGAAACAATATCCCAAACATCTATCTTCATAATAGAATGATAATACTCTATCATAGCATCTTTCCACACTTACTTGTCTGCAGCCTCTTCATGTGATAAAATAATTGAGTTACTCATGTTTCTCATCAATGCAACATATCCTAAATATATATTAGGTTGCTTAGGCTCCATAGAAGTTCCTATTGGTGATCCTTTCTTCTCAGAATATTTCAATAAATATTGGCACCATGTGGACCTCCTCTTTGAAGGAGTTTTATCAACCATCTCAACTGGTCAAACAAATACATGTAGCTCTGCATGCTCTACTAGATTCTCTCTCTGAACATCAAAATGGGTAGACTCATCATCATGATCCTCTAAAATATGAGCCTCAACATACGTTTTCTGTGGATATGTAATATCTCAAATTTTGACCTAACATTTATGGGTATAAGCCCCATTGATTATGATGTTACATTGATGTTTAATTGGTATATTGGGTCTAAGACCCCACTGCATATGAACATGATGATTTGTTTGATATATTGGGTGTAAGCCAATTGCATATGTTATATATATATATATATATATCATTGCATGTGTTGGGCATGGACCCTGAAGCACATAATTGATGAGATGTTTTTTTGTTGAGCGAGGATATCTGGAGCACATGGGTATTTGATTTTTTTGTTGAGCAAGAAGCTCTAGAGAACATTAGTATTTATATTTTTTTTGAGTGAGAAGCTATGGAACACTGAGTTATGGAACATTTGTTTTGAGCATGAAGCTATGAAGAACATGAAAAGATAAAATTGGAAGTGTTGGGAATAAGCCCTGCAACCTTCTAAGTTGATGTTGAGCCTAAGATCTAGAACATTGGATCCTTGGCCATTGTATCCCTAGGTGTATCCTACAATTACATCCTATCATTAGTGTTGAGCGAGGAGATCTGGAATTGCACTAAGTTTGTAACTCCCTATTTTTAGCATTGAGTATGGGCTCTGGATAAGCGCTAAGAGTTACTGAAAAGAATTAATATGTCAAGTGAAAATGAATCAGATAAATAAATGATCTAATATTATCTATTTTTAAGTGATGAAATGAAATTTTGATTTTCTGTATCTCATCAAGTATTGAAGAACTACTATGTTATACAAGGGAATCCAACATGCAAGGAGGTTTAGAGTTTCCTAACCTATTTGAACTAACCCCTACCTAAGGGCCTTATTAAATAAAGTGACTAAGCTGAAAGCAAAGTGTCATATGTTTATGGATCACGCTATATGATACCCAAGGATAAAATGCTAGCAAATGATATATATATATATATAATTTATACATGATATGTATAAAGAGTAAGCATAGTAAAAATACTAATAGCTATAAGTAATAAATAAAGGAACCATATTGTATTATTATTACTAATGATAATTCAATATTAAAATACCTACAAGAGTCAAAATAGAAACTAGTCAAAAGTTCCTAGGTTAAATATTAAAATTACCTAAATTAAATAAAAAGGGTTATTTCAAGAAATTAAATGATTCTTGATTTAATTGTCCCTTTGATTGAAAGGTATGCCTATAAAAAACCCAACCCAAAGAGATGCTTGGGGATGTTTTGATTATTCAATAATTCTACTTGATTATTCTCAAGAGAGTTCTGGGAGAACATTTTTTCCTAAGAGGAAAAAGGAGAATTAAAACAGAACCTGATATCCCAGATAGGGAAGCCTTACCTTAGAAGTTGTAAGCTACTTGCATGTGGGAACTAGTTCAGGGGGATCCATATTGAAACCAAGAACGGTTTCGAGTCATGGCTGGGTAGAACGTGGTATTTCCAAGTTATTCAGTTATCTAAACAGAGGTCAAATCTGTCCATAAATTTATTAATTCTGGGTATTTGAGTGTGCACAATTTTCATCCATTGAAACAGCTTCATCTTGCAGATATGAGTATCTTGAGTTCTCCCTTGCAAACTACACAAGTTTTATTATTAAAAGTGGAGGTTGGATTCTTAATGGATATTTAGTAACTATGTGTTATAAGCTAGGTTATATGTTCTGAATTACTTCTTTCTTCACTTACAGGTTAAACTCATTGTTTATTAGAAGATGTATTTATTTTATCAGAAGTTAGGTTATCATTTTCTGTTCAACCAGGCTATTCTAATATATTTTATTCATGATAAATTAAGCACCTTCAGTGTTATCTATAGGAGGGTTTGGTTTCTATATCATTTATGTAATTTATTTCTTGTCTATTAATTCCAGTTCAAAACCTAGAATTGTTTGAAAGCAAAACCTATATCTTATCTTTGCTGGAAGATTTCATATTTCCAGCAGGATGGTATTATTTATAATAAACCAAACTACTATCTACAACTTTGATATAAATCAAATGCATACTATTATAACTTAAATATAATGGATAACAATTTAAATAAAATATCTTAAAACAAAACTATAAACAAATCATTTCCATTTTATAAACAACAACATCGAATTCCAAGCTATCGAGACCTGTAAGGTCTGTAGGCATGAATGCATCATATTTCATAACCACACTATATACTTTATACCATGAACATAAGAAATCAACCATAACCTAATAAAAAATACATTATCAAAATCGTATCTCTCAAGAGGTTATAGGATCGAATCTTGTTGGCATTCATGCCAAAAAAATATCCACATACACATCATTTACAACCCACGTAGCCCACGATCGAACTATGAAAAACTACATCCATAGTTCGAAAATTTCCCATAAGATGGGTCCAAGTGTGTGTAACGACTGAGTCCCCAAAATCACATCACAACCTCCCAAGGGAATTACAAACATGTTAGAGCGCACGGTATAATCTCCAGTAAAGATACGCACATTGTGACACTTTCCCTTGCAAGGTAAGGTGCCCCCATTGTCAATCATGACTTTAAAGCTGGAACAAGGGTAGACAAAACAATAAGCATGTTGGGAAATTTGAGGGTCCATGAAGTTATGGGTGCTACCAAAATCAATGAGTAGTGTAAGAGGGATCTTCTTGAATAACCCCTTGACTTGCATGGTTTTTGGGGTGGTGACTCCACCTAATGCATGGAGAGATATCTTCGGGTGGTCATCATCAGAAGGTGGGTCAACATGTGTCTGCTGAATGTTGACCTGGTCATCTACTGGATCCTAAGAATCTGTATGAGTTTCAAGTGTAGGTGGAGAAGCCACATCCAAGAGATAGGGATTTTTCTCAGCACATTGATGTCCGCAGGTGATTTTATCATCACAATTATAACAAATCTGGTGTTCCCTATGTGCCCACATCTCGACTTCAGACAAATGATTGATAGGAGTGGTTCTAGGAGTTGGATGGCTTTGAGGTCTTTGGGAAACCATATTTATGAATGGAACAAAAGTGGAGTTGGGGCACTGTTGAGCCCTGATCTTGTCCTCCACCAACTTAGCCAGCCCTAGGATTTCCATCATTCTGTTGGGACAAAACACTTTAATGTCAGAGTAGATTGTATCCTTAAGACCACTGATAAAAAAAATTATTGTAGAATGCATTAGAAAATCCTTCTGTGTGCTTGACTAATTTCTCAAATTATGTCTGATACTCTCTCACAGTGCTAGTCTAGCAAATTTTGGTGAGTTCTCTTATGAATTCATCAAAACCACTAGGGCCATATTGTTGCAAAAGGAGTTGGCAAAAATCTGTCCATTGGAGCTCTTCTTGATCCTTGATGTACCAATAGAACCATTGAAGGGCTTAACGTTCCAAATGAAATGATGCAAGTGGGACTTTGGTGACATCAAAAGTGTTATGCATATTAAAGTATTGTTTTTCCTTCTGTATCCATCCAGTTGGATCATCACCATTGAAGTGAGGGAAATCAATGTTTGGCCCACAAAATTTGTTGGAAGAAGAGAACTCAGTGTCTGCAGAAGAATCAAGCTGTTGTCAGTTGCTCATGGATGAATACAGAAGATGGAGGTCGAGAAATCTTTGATCCAGATCTACGAGTTTGGTCTTGAGCGTGACAAGTTCTTTCATTTGTCTATTTGCTTCTACGCAGGTGACAACCATAAGCAAGATTTTTTTTATGGAAATTGGTAGAAAATTAAATGTTCAGAGAGGGTTTTAGAAAAGAAAAATTTTGAGTTGGGAAAGATGTGAGTGGATAATTGGGGTTGACTAGGTTTGGGACACTTTTTGAAGGACAAGTAATAGAAAATGTGAATTTTAGAAGCGGGGTGAAAGAATGGGAAAATTTGTCAAAGAGAGACAATGAAGCAGAATTCGAAAATGAACACTGTGGCAAAATTTGAAGGTGATTGGGTGAGAATTGAAGAAGTTATGACAAACCGTAAAAATAGACAAATGTGGAATTTTAAGCTTCACGAAGTGGAATTTGGGATAGGGTCCTCAATGAATGAAAAATGCAGAATGGAATTACGGGGGTAACTATGAATTTTCAAGGGAAATGAAGCTAAATCAAGGAATATATGGCTAAAAAAATAGTTTTTTTTTAAAATGATCTGTGGCGGTGCTAGAAAGTTGTGCTTTATCAACTTTAAATGGAGTAAATGATCTATGAAAATTCTTGAATTCTGTGCATTATCAATTGTAAATAGATATGGACCCCATGTATATTTGGCTTCCTAATGGTTCAAAGGTAGTCACTTGGCCACCAAGGCTGTCTCAGGCTTAAGTATTAGGGCACTACCCCTCACTTCATGGTGCAGGTAAAACTGCTAACCACTTGGAAAAAAAGGACAGCTCTTTGGTTTTCCTTGCAAATGGGAATCTAGTCCATCTAGTTGGGCTCATTGGCCTTTTCGCTTGCCATGTCCTCTCAATGGCCAGCTACTTCAGGGTTCCTGTGGTACTCCTCACAATGAGTTTTAGAGTTTTAGGGTTATGCCCAACTACTTCCCACACTTAAGTAGATAGGGTTTATTCCCTGATCCAAATGAATATTACTACTACAAGAAGAAGAACTACTACAATAATCACAGTGTGAGAAAAAATTCTTGCAGAAATTCCACCCAATGCCCAAAAAAAACCGTAGTTAGAGCTAGGGTTTTGAGATGAAATTATCAAATGAGCATAACCTAATCTATATTGCTTAGAATCGCTATTATATCCTGTTTCTATAATTGTTCCACAACTCTGCTTCTACCCTTGCAATCAGAATAGAAATATGGGCACATCGTCGAAAGATTTTCGCTCTACAATTTCTGTGGCCGTCACCGAAATTTTGAAAATTTGCTGATTTCAAATCCGCAATATCTCCACTTCCAGAATTCCAAACAAGATGGTTTCTTTTTTGACACTACGTATTTTTGCAAGAGGAATTCATATCTGAAACTTGTTTCTTCTGATTTTGTGTAGAAATTTTCAGAAATTGATCTAAAAAAAAAATCCCACTTGTTCCAAGGAAAGTGCTATGTTACTAGATGTGGAGAACCTCCTGCAATAAACAATGAGAACGCATGATATAACATAAATATTGGAGCACAAAAGATATGTTATTTATCATGGGCCACTTCGAGGAGGCAACCCCCTTTGAGCAAGCTCAATACAAAATAACTCTTCGATGATTTCACTGGCCTCAACACTTACTTATATACTAAGTCTAATCTAGACAATTATTAATCCCCATGAATGTAGGATAATACAACATACTAACTGGATAACTTAACATCAACTATTAATCCCCATGAATGTGAGATAATACAACATACTAACCAGATGACTTACAAAGCATATGTGTCCAACAAAATATAATAACAAAATAAAGAGGAGGGTTAAAGCGGGTTCTTAACATGGACTGATATCGAGAAGGTTTATTTTAAGGACATCAAGACAACAATATCTCATGCACCTTCTCTAAGGAGTCTAGAATTTGAAAAGGATTTTGTTCTTTACACTTTCGCTTCAGATGACTCTCTAATAGCGGTGCTCACTCAAATAGGAGAATTGGGAGATGAATACCCCATATCATTTATGAGCACTAGATTACAAGGGGAGCAATTGAATTACCTTGCTATAGACAAACATGTGTACTCAATTTTCAAGGAAGTAAAGCAATTCATACCTTATATTTTAAAAAATAGAACAAAATTAATTCTTTCTCATCCGGCTATTAGGTCCCTCTTTGTATAGAAAGAATTGGGTGATAGAAGAGGAAACTGGGTGACAACACTATAAGAATATGATTTAGAGTTCAATTTGGCTACTATCATTAAAGGTCAAGGACTGTGCAAATTTCTTTCGGAATGTCATGACAATGAATATTATGATTGGGAGAACGAAGCTAAATTAAAGTTTATTGATGTATGTCCCATTTTCACTACTCCTGAGTCATGGTATTGAGATTTAGTGCATGATCTTCAGCAAAGACATCTACCTGAACATTGGAACTCCAAGCAGAGAAGGGCGATACGATTGAATTCAGCCTCTTATCATATAATTAATGGAATGCTTTTCAGGAACAATTATGATGGATTTTTTCTTAGGTGTCTTGAGAAGGAAGATGCATCCAAAGTAGTTAAAGAATTGCATGATGAGCCTATAGGAGGAAATTTCTCTGGAGATACTACCGCTCATAAGATTCTCAGAGCTGGTTACTATTAGTCAACACTATTCAAATATTCCGATGCTTACGCAAGAAAATGAAATGTGTGCCAAAGGAGTGGTGGTGGATTGTCAAAAGCAGTTGGGCCATTACAACTCATTAGTATATTCGATCCATTTGAACAGTGGGGCATATATATCATTGGGGAAATCAATCCAAACTCTTCACTACAACATTGGTATATAACCAGCCTAAATCCAAATCCTAGGCTCTATCAAGCACCGAGAGGGATCAATCTCTAGAGGTGCAAACCTCTCTTGACAAGCTTCTTTTCACTGCAATACCTTAGGAGAGATTTATTTATTGTCTTTTGTGTTTATTGCCTTATTTATTTATTTATTAATATATGTGCCTTTGGATGAAAATATAAAATATGCTTTTAATGAGGATTTAAATTTGCGTTTATATATTTTCAACACCCAAGGAAACCCATGGTTTCTCGCAAACCACAATCAATTAAACTAATGGTATAATCAAATATTTATATATTTTCACCATCCAAGGCAGCCCATGGTTTCTCTAAAACCACCATCAATTAAACTTTGTTTAAAAGAGAAAAGCATTTGCACGAGTAGTTGGGCAATACCTTTTTATTTATTTATTTATTTATTTCATATCAGTATTACTATTTATTTATTTCATGGCAATATCCTTTGATTTATTTATACAAAGGATAAGAGATTTAGAATGGACATGACATGACTTTTAATTTTTAATTTTGTGTAGGCCGACATGTTGGGTATAAAATTTATTATTTTTTTATTAAAGCATCACGTAAAAACGTGACAACATCTCCCCCATACTGGGTTGGATAGTGCCTCTCGGCGCAATGACGCCTATAGATTATTTCACACGATGGGTTGAAGCAGTTTTGTTATGCAAAGTGAATGAGGGTTTGGTAATCAACTTTCTACAAGAGAACATTATGACCAGGTTTTGGGTTCCAATTTCTCTTGTTTTTTATAATGCATCTTATTTATCATCTATTAAGATAAATTATCTTTCTTATGAAAAGGAAATAAAATTAGACTATTCAAAAAATTATTATCCTTAGGGAATTGTGTTAGCATAATCAACAAATAAGAATCTCATTCGAATTTAGAAGAAAACGGTTATTGAGAATCAAAGAAATTGGCACACATCCCTTCCAAATGCACTATGGGCAGATAGGGTTACCCCAAATAACTCCTTAGGATTTTTCACCTATACTCTGGTGTATGGGAAGAAGCTATTTTACACCCAAACATTATGCTTCCATATTTGCAATTATATCAAGCCTCACGAGGATCCAGCAACAAAATCTTATAAGCACGCATTAACACTCTGTTGAAACTTGAAGAATACAGACAAAAGTCCAAATATAGATTTAACCAACATTAGGACATTGTCAAGAGATGGCTTAACAAACGAAAGTCCAGGAATGGGAGCTTTGAAATAGGAGACTTAGTATTAAACTGTGATCACCTGCATGAAGAGAAGGAAAAATACACAAAATTTCAACATCTATGGGTTGGCCCCTATCATATTGTTGAGAATCTCGACTCCTCAACTTACAAGTTGCAATATTTACAAGGGTAGGAATAAAGTCTTCCTGTAAATGGCCTTGTTCTCAAACAATACTTTACCTAGGATTTCAGATCATTTTTGTACATAAATAAAAATTTTATTTTCTTGTTTCACTTGTGGGAAACGAGAGATTAGTGACTAGGAGACCAAAAATTTTGTTCACCACAATTGTTTTCAAGGGATAAATGACCAAAATTGATAAATTTAAGTGGGCTAACTAAAAAATACCAAGATAAGTGACCACATTTGGTCACATGATAAAACTAAACTAAAAACGACCAAGATAAATAACCAAATTTGGTCACGAGATATCTAGACAAAAAATGACCACATAACAATTGGTCATTTATTTAGTCATTTTTAATTGTGGATGAGTTTGGAAAAGTAAAATTACAATTTTTCTAATGAATTTGTATTTTACTAAATTCTAAGACTGCAGATGGATTAAGAGACACCCTAGAACTTAGGAAATTGTAGACCGCCTCCTCTGTCACAACTCCATTGTTGACACCAAATTAGCTATGACAATGTCCTAGCGGTGAGCTATGGCTTATATATTTGAAAATAACTATACAAATATACCTATATAAATTTGTTTTTAAATATTTTATATATAAATAATATTAATTATTAAACTATTTGCATTATAAATTAAAAAAAAATGTTAGCAAATATTTTTTTACTATATACCAAGAAAACAATATCTTATAATAATAATAATAATAATAATAATAAAGTAAAATTTAAAAAACAAAATAAGTTCAACAAATACAAATTTCATTTACCATACCACAAGACACCATATTAGTATAGTTTAACCATTTAACCATAATAATAATATTAATAAAACAAAATTTTAAAAACAAAATAAGTTAAACAAATACAAATTTCATTTACCATACCACACAACACCATATTATTGTACTGTGATCAAATTTGAAGGCGATGTCTTAATTTCAATTGGAATGTTATTTATTCTAAAGGAGCCCTTCAAAGATGAAGGGCAATATAAATAATTGTACTTCAATTGATAAGTATAAATTAACTAAACCTTTTCAAAAAAATGCAAAAAAAATATTGTATTTCCAAATTTTTGCAATTTTAAATAATTGAGCACCTCTATATATCTACATGAAAAAATGATATATTTTCAATCAAACTTATTTTGAACACATTAATTTTTCATCTATTTATCATTAATTTTATAGTTCACTAACATAGCAACTCTTTTATAGTACTTTTTCAAGTTGGAGCACACTTCATTATACATAAAAACTGCTTAGACTATGTGATAACCATATTGGGGCATCTGCTCGACCTGATGCATATTGCAAGACGTCGTAACTAAATATAGTCTTAAAGAATAACTAGAATCATGAGAGAATTAGTTACTATTAACTATATACAAAATGAAGTCACTAAGCAAAATGAGGCTATACTAAACCTACAATCACACACACACACACACACATATATATACAATCCAAACTTGAGAGATGTAAGGATCATGGGGATTAGGCACCTAAGAAAAAATAATACACAACTCATAGAACATAAAAAAAAACAAATCCTAAATACCAAGCAAGTTAGCAACACTAGCATAACCGGGGTTGGGGCATCAAAGTTGTTCAACACTTGTCGTAAAACAATATATATGTATGGGATGGAGGGGCAATAGAATAAAGCCTAAGTAAACTGAATCCTTGCAACACATTCCATGTTTGAGCCTCAACAATCTACCTTTTAAATTGAACGAAAATACCAAAATAAGTTTACTAATGAATAGATTTGAGAAAGTTCTAGGTGTGAGTAATTAAGGGCTCATGGCTCTCAAATTTGCTATGTTTTGTACAAGTCCATGATTCAATGAATTGATAGTCACAGGTAGGAAATTTAAGTTATTTAATGAAAAAAATTAATGTGTATACCTCTATGTCGAAACTATTTTCCATGTTGTTGCAGGACTCTACGCTCCTTTTTTCCATTACCAAAAGGCATGATAATTAGGAAGAAGAGCTAAAATTATAGATTTCACCTTCAAAGAATTCCTTGCGATCACATTGGTAAGGAGTGATAGGAATATCACAACAATCCAACATGTCAAATCTTAGTTGATAGTGTCAATTAAATTCTTATATGGTAAATTTAATATAATACTTACTTATATTTGTCTCTTACTCTTTTCATCTTGACACATTTGATATTTTATGGTTGTCTTTCCGCCTTGACCTAATTGATATTATAATGCGAGGCTGTGCATGCATAATAATCCTTAGTTATGACCATGAGATGAGGATTATAGAGAAGAGGATGTAAAGATAGGTAATTTTTATATGTATTTTGGTGGTGACCATTGAGGACAATTGTTGTGAGAAACCACAAATGTATAAAAGGACGGAGGGAGAATACATCATGATCATGCCACCCATCAAATTGAAAGACTATTCTTGATCCAACAATTGTTTTTTTAATTTTATTAATAACCATTGTGCAGGTGCTCTGGTCCAAATGTTTTTTCTAACTCATTTTTTCTCCATATAATGCCCAATGACACCTCTCTATAGCATTGCATAAATCAACCTATGTAAAGTTTGTGATCTTAGCTACATGCCATTATTTGTATTTGCATGACATCAAGTGTTGTTTATAGTTGTCGTGAGTCCATGATATTCATGCAAGAAATGAATTCTTGTAGAGGAGGACTCATCAAACTCACCTTTTGAATCTCATTTTGATGAAAAAAGAGTGGACATTGGTAGCGAGGTTCACATCGGTAGTAGGAACAAAGTTTTGAGCTTGTTTCGGGCCTAGTAGTAGACTAGTAGTTTTTCTATGTTGTTATAGTCGTAGTCATTGACACATTGCCACACTTTAGATTGCAACCCCATCGGGAGTCAGAGTCACATCTTGATGGCTAGTGCCTCATAGTGATCATTGATTACTGGTCATCTTGCACAGCTAAGCAGTGAGTGCATGACATGAGTGAGTGAGTTATTATAATTTATCAAATTTCCAATATTTTGAATGACAAGTTGAAATTTATAGCATAGGAATTTCAATATCTTGAGAAATTTATATGGATGGGTAATTTCAAATGTTGCCGTTCTTTTGAAATATTAACATAAATTATGACCTTCTTAATTAGAAGGGTAAAATTTAGATTTTAATTTTGTTTTAATGGAAATTTTAACTTTACACTTATAAGAAGGGATAGAACCCTTATCCCTTTGAAGGGCTTGACAGGGTTCAATTTTGAATGTTGATAGTGTATTTTAACAATTTAACAACACCATATTTGTGTAGTTTAACAATTTGGGTTTTGGCGCCAATGTGATAGGCCTCTTTCTAACATTACATTTCACTCAAGCTCAAAGTGACTGGGTTCAAGCTATGGCTGTCCCTATTTTTTCCGTGTTCTTCGCTCCGCACGACATTTTGGCAATCACGGGACCATACGCTACTACAATCCAATGAAATATTCATCTCATATCTTCAGGATGGATTCCAATTCTAGGGTTTCTGGCAATCCTGTTATTTTCGATGGTATTTTGGATGGGGTTCTTGCCTTTTGTTCAGCTGAAATCCGACATTCAGAGATTCAATCTGACAATCGATCCATCATCCCCTTCGACAAATTCGGGTTCAAGCACAGAGGCCGCCTGTAAATCTATGTGAAGGATGCCTCGTACAAGGCCATCAAGGAGAATGATATCCACCTGGTGTCCATGGGGTTCTTCCTGAGCACCAGAGATGCCTATGTTCACATCCTGTAAGATCTGGAGAGTGGCGAAATTCACTGTGTACTCGGGAGTAAGCTCATCAAACCCCTCCTTGCATTTAAGGATTCAGAGAAATCACTTCCCCTTAACAAAACTTTCAAAGAGCTCGAAGCAAACTAGTTTACTCTGGTCTTTTCCAATTGTATCTATGACATTGTGGTTTCGATGGACATAACTACAGCTATTTATAATCTTGAGGAGGACGCCAATGGCACCAGGGATTATCTTTCGACTAGTTAAATCCCTCTGGGGAAGCTCTATTTTTCACTGTCTTTGATATATGTTGCGCTGGCTGGGGTTTGGATCTACGTGGTTGTGAAAAAACATCTTACGGCCTACCGGATCGATGTATTCATGGCCGCCCTAGTCTGTGTGAAATCCCTAAATATCCTCTGCAAGGCAGAGGATACGTCTTTCATTAAGGGAATGGGAACAACCCAGGGATGGGATGTTCTATTTTATTTTTTCAGTTTTCTGA
The DNA here is from genome assembly GCA_001517045.1 of Pseudotsuga menziesii. Classification (NCBI taxonomy): domain Eukaryota; kingdom Viridiplantae; phylum Streptophyta; class Pinopsida; order Pinales; family Pinaceae; genus Pseudotsuga; species Pseudotsuga menziesii. The sequence continues at coordinate 296,366 of LPNX010107957.1, forward strand.
AGGGAATTATGATTTTTACCCTGATTGTCTTGATTGGAACCGAATGGTTCTTCTTGAAACCCTACCTGCAAGGCAAGGAGAATAAAGTTCTCATTGTTGTCATTCCCTTGCATGTATTATCCAATATTCTTTCTATGGTGATCGATGAGACTGGGCCGTATGCCAAGGATTGGCTTGCCTAGAAGCAGATGTTTCTCCTAGTTTACGTGATCTGTTGTTGTGATGTCTTGTTCCCCATTGTCTTGTCTATAAATAATTTGCTCCAGGATGTGCATAATGACGGAAAGGAAGCTGTGAATCTGATGAAGTTGACTCTGTTCATATAGTATTATATTATGGTGGTCTGCTATATTTACTTCACTCGCTTTGTAGTTTGTGTTGGAAGTCATATAGTTCAAAATATTGGATTATTGCATGTTCCACAATGTGGGAAGGCTTATTCAGTAGGGTGGAATCAGGGCATTTCCAATGGTTTCTTCTTTTGAAAGAGGTAAGGGAATTGGGTTATCAATTGTTATTTTGAACCATTTTAGTGATTTCTTGTAGATCATAATTCACTTATATATATATATAACAAATCGAATCCTATCTACCTCTTTTTTGTAATAGAGAGGAGCAACATTTTCTCATTCAAGTTGTTATATATCCTATGCTTCATAGAAGTTGCAGAAACCACCAGCCGGTCTTGGGATAAAACATGAAACTTCCCTGTTTGATTTACGACTTACTGCCTTATGAGATGATATTTATGTGCTTGGGTTGGCATTGAGAACAACCTTGACCTTTTAAGTGAAAAGCCTATTTGCATTATCTTAAGTGTTATGGGACTCGGCTTCGTTTTACTTGAGGAGGCCCGCGGTCTATATAATAGATTATCGGGTGATTCATCTAGAATGATATCATAAACCTCCAGGTCTGCTACTCTTACTATTTTCCACATAATGGTAAAAAACTTTCCGCATACTTACTTATTAAAGCTAACCTTTTCATTTTTTATTGTCTTGTCACAAGTTATATCTTTCTTTTGTAACCTCACTTAACTAAGTTTGTATTATTTATACGTCCTTCTATATCTCTGAGTTTAGTTGCTCTACTACCCAAAGCCAATTGATAATCTCAATCCCCAAATTACTGTGGTATATTACCAAATATTTTTAAGCCAATGGCAGATCCTTTCCCAGGTATCTGTTGTGATGAACTACAGAATGTCATAGTTATATTGAACTTTGTGCAGTATCGCTTGCTTATACATACTCAGAATTCTTTGTAAGTTCCATGATTATTTCCACTGCTGTGGAATCAAACTGTTAACCCCTGTCTCTCCCCGTCTAAGAAAATAACGAGAGAAAACAACCTCTAAACCCCATGAAGCATTCGACCATAGGGAAATTGTGAGGAGGCCAGATCCTTTATTGAAACTTCCCTTATTTTACTTTCATAGATCGATACTTTGAAAGGAACTTTGAAATCTCACCTCTATGGATCCTAAAGGAATAGGCCGGATACTCTTAGTCTTATGCCAAGGATAGAGTGGGTTGGAACAAACAACTACTCCCTGGAATGGTCTAAACCCCTAGGCATATAATGAAAAACCACGGGCCATAGAAAAAATATTCCATGATCCTTAAATACATTGAAGCTCCATGCCTTTGGGCAATCAAGGTAAAGTTCCTTAGCTTTGAGAAAACTAAAATAAATCTCCTCGGGTTTGACAAAGTCTTTATGGAAAGGTGCTCAAAATCCAACTGTCGCAAGTGTTTACACACAAGATGTAATCCAACATGGTTTAGAAGAGGGTTTGTTTGGATTGGTGACTAAAGTTGCAGTTGATTCAAACTCAGATAGTGATAATGAATATCAGGATGATGTTGAATCTCTTTTAGGGGATCATGCACGAGTAATCTTGTCAAACCCTTTGGAGACAAATGCAAAAAATGAAGATATTATGGTAATTGATAAGAGTTTCTTGCATGTTGACATTTTTGCAGTTGTTTCAAATCTAAAAGGGAAGAAATGAACAGTAGTTAATGTTGAAATTTTGGTAGATCTGAAAACGCCTATTGGATAAATTAAACCAAATGTCTCCAGCAAGAAACTAAGACTGATAAGGGCCTTTGCAGAGGGTGATTATGTGATTCATAGAACTTGACTGGGCAGGGTGGTTGAGATTGTGGATAATGTGACATTTTTGTTTGATGATGGTTCAAATTGTAAAATAATGAGGGTTGACTTAGAGCGCCTGGTGCATGTTTCCAGGAGTCTCTTGGGAGATACATATTATGCTTATTATCTCGGTCAGCATGTAAGAGGTAGTTTTTCAGTGGTTTTCAAGAATGCTAGATGGTTGTGAGGTACATGGAAGGTCTCGCATGGAAGGCACAACAAGTAACCTGGAGGTAGGCTCAGTATATGTTTATTGGGTTGTTAAAACAAATTTTGGCCCTAATTCTAAGTCAACAACCATCCTTCCAAATATCCAGGACCTTCAACAGTTAAGGCTCTTCTCTTATTTTTCATATGCAAATTGGAAATTAGATGACTGGTGTCTCCTTCCCACATTTGAAAGGAGAAGCTTAGGCATAATAACCCCTGCCAAGAAAGATATTGCACTAGATAGAAACACATAAATACTTGTAAGGAATGACAATTTGCAACCAATTTGCCCGATTTTGATTCTTGTGCAACTACAATATCAGAATTAGTTGAGAATGACATCATGTCCACTTTGGATTATTGTGTCCATGCTAGTTTAGGCTCAAAACCTTCAATGCTTGACAATTGGGTTTTATACTGAAAAAAATGTCATAAAGACAGAGTCAGACGTGATAAGAAAGTTCACAAAAATGAATAGATTCTTGAACAACCATTGCTTGTAATGAACACAAAGACTGAGGTTGATATACTTTGGCAAGATGGAACAACATAATTTGGGGTAGATTCCAAGGTTTTATTTTGTGTGGATAATCATGGTGAGCATGATTTCTGGAATGAAAAATATGTGCTAAAGAAGGGCTCAAATAAGTACCAAGAAGATCCCAAACCTAAGCGTGTAGGAGTTGTGAAAAGTGTGAATTAAAAAGAGTGCACAGTTATAGTAAGGTGGTTAATATTGATGTTGCAACGAAGAGACCTTAGAGAGTTCGATCAAGAATAAGTGGTAAGTGTCCATGAGTTAATTAAGCATCCAGATTACAATTACTGTATTAGGGACATTTTTATTTGTCTGCCCTCTGTTGCAGAGCAAGGAGAATTTTTTAGAAGATGCAAAGTTGTCTATTCTATAGGAGAATTTTTTTATTTGTCTGCTCTAAGTAAGAGATGGAACTTATAATGGTTGCTTAATATTTTACTCTAATAGATTATTTGTTATTTATAGAATAAAATCCTAGTACAGGATGGAGTCGGGCTACCCGATCTTATAATGTATTCATTATCATTTTTATGAATCGTCGCTACACACTACTTTGGTAAATGTCACGAGTTCAAAAATTGGGCAAGATATTCAACCTCCCAACCACCAATCCCACCACGAGCAAGCTAGGTGTGTGCATAGTACAATGTGGACTTAACCTGCTTCCAACGAGTCATTTTTAAAGTAATTTGTTGGAGTCGGTTATGAACCTTCACCAAAAATTGCTTTGATGGTAAACATGATGAGTTCAAAACCCGGGCAAGAAATTTCACATCTTTTGCACCAAATCCACCATGAAGTAGTTGGGTTTGTGCATACTAAAGTGCAGATCAACTTAACCTTCCCCAATCAGTCATTTTTAAAGCAATTTGTTGGTGGAATTGTTTATGAGCCTTTGCTACAAACTGCTTTGATGGTAAATGTTATGAGTTCAAAACCTAGGATAGAGCTTTAATTTCCTGGACATTGACTCCACCATGAGCCAACTGGGTGTGTGCATTCTACAGTGCAGATGGACTTGACCTGCCACCAAAGTCACCGGGTTAGGAAAATTTCAAGGTTGAACTTTCAAATTCATTGAAATTCAAGCCATGTCGAATAAATTTGTCTTGATTTAGCTTCACACCTGAATCTTTTGTGTTTTGTAGCTTAATATTTATTTTTATTTGCATTTTCTTAAACATAGTATTTTAGAACTCTGTATGCAATTCTATTCATATTTTGACTTCCTTTATTATTATTATTATTATTATTATTTTAAATTCTAAGTGTTAAAATTGGTTCTATTTTAATTTGTGGCTAGGTTTCTACAAGCAGCAGTTAATTGAAAGAAGAGTATAGGCTTCAATGGTAACATTTTTCCTTAAATCTATACTTCTCGCAGATTAGGAAAATTTGTGCTCGGGTGAAATTCCCAGTGAGAAGGAAGGCAGTGCCTTGCTTTAATGTTAGTTTATGTCAAACTTCAAAGCTTGATTGAAGGAATGCTAAATTTTCACTTTAGCTTGGCTAAGCATTCTTGTTTTGGTTATAGGAACTCTTCTAATTGAACCCAAACCACAAGAGCCTACAAAACACCAGTAAATATCAATCCTTCTTGAAGTTTTTATATAAATTCATTGTTTTCTATCTTCATCCCCATCTGTTGTACTATTAGAAGGTGACAGGTTTAACGATAATTTAAGATTTGGTTATCCTTTTTGCTAGGCATGATTGGGATGCTGCAACAACAATGGGTTTCCTACAAGGATATGGACTTGCAAGTGTGTATTTCTTCAATTCCTGAATGCTTTTCTTTTGTTAGAATGTTGCATATGTTGCTTATGTAAAGTATTCTAGACTCCTCGTTGCACATCATTTTTTTGAATTTTGATCCAACCTCTGCACATAGAATTTTTTGAACTTTGAAGTAATTCATCCCTGATTACAACATATTTTTAACATCTTAACATTGTGTCTATTATCCTTTGGTTACAACTACACATTTAATTTTTTTTATTAATGAATTCATGTAATTTAGAAGGGACTGCCATGTTTTTCTTTTGTAATATCAAGTTTCCAGCTCCAGTGCATTTGATATGGTTGGACTTTGTTGATGCCTGTTTAAGACCACACTTTAATACTACACAATGTTGCATGTACAGATAGTTCTTGTAGTTTTTTTATTACAAAATGAAGCCATTCCTTGTCCTGCAAGGAATTTGGCCTTGGATGTTTTCTAGTGCCATTTCTTTGGACTTTTGGATTTTCACCATTATGTGCATATTAAGGGGTTTTGTTTGGGCATATTCCTTGTCTCATAGATTCATGATTTTCCCTGTATTTTTGCAGTCTCCTATAGACCATGTTTGGGAATGACTCTTGAAATTGCTTTTTTTAGTTCTAATATGTATTGTTTGTAGATGCTAAATTGCTAATCAATTTCTGAATTTGACATGGATGGACTGCAATCCATATGATTTTAAACTGAAAATCGAGTGCAACCATGCAACCCTCTCTGGGTACAGGTAAGCCAACCTCCCACTAACGTTCTATGATTGGACCCAATTCTCTGTCCATAGTGACATCTTCCTTCATTCAAAGTTGCTCTAAATGTTTCCTATTCATAATATAGGCTTAGAGATATGACCAAGGTTACCCAGTTCCATACCAATATCCATATCACATTAGATATCGAGTTTGTTTCCTATCTCCATTAAAGGAAAAGGGTGCGTAAGAAAAGGAATTTATTTCTTGGCCATTATGGGTCCTTGGCTTTGTTTGATATTTTGTACTGCAATTTTACTATTACAATCTTTTGGTATATTCACTATAAGAAGATTTTGAGCTTGGTTCATATGGTAAAAAAGATTGTCTATATGGGGACAAACTATTGCGAATGCTAATGTTTTTTCCTTCTATAGAAGCAAGAAAGGGTTTTATGTGGAGGTCAAGCTCCGCAAGGTCCTATATACTTGCATCCCTTGTATAGCCTGATGGACAGCTCAAAGTAGAACCTATTACTATAACTTGAATTGTAATGATCTTGAATTATTCCATGTATGCGTTTTATAATAAGGGTAGTATTTAATGAGAGGATTGCAGGGTTAGAGTGCTTTTTACTTATTAAGCTTGCTTTGTAGGGTGACCATGGTTAGAAAAGTATGGCCATTGAGTGCTTAAGGACCATGTTTTAATTTGTTTCTTGTTCAAGTGGACTGATTTTGGCTGGTGAAGGAGATGGTTCATTTGTTGTGAATATGGAACCTTTCCCTATATAGTACTTTCACTTGTACATCATTGTTTAGTGAATCATTTATTGGTACTTTATTCTTCTTGGCGAGGTTTCTTTTCAAATTGGAAGGTTCCTTGTCATTGGGGTCTTCTTTAGGTTTGAGATATCTGTATCAATTGCTACTTGGGCATGATATTTTTTGTATAATAACACTCTTTTTTTTGTTTTTATCTCTGCATTTGTTGGTTTGTTGTGAGAATACTCCTGAAGTTGAGTAGTATAGGTTAGAACATATTTAGTTTCATTGCTATTCACTTGCGTTTTAGTTTTGAAGGATGAACTGGAATTGATATAGTCATGCCTAGACGTTAGAACATGCTTGGAAGTATTGCAATGTTTCATCCACAGAAATTTGATTGCAATTACTGTTTAAACTTTGTATTTAACTATTTCTGGTTCATTGGCTTTGTAATTCGATTTCTTAAGTTTTATGTTTTCACCGCTTTAGTTTATTAGGCTTTTGAATGCATTAATGGACACTATTACTGTTTAAGGCATTGTAACTTGGGTTTTTTTGTGGATTCAAGCAACTATTTTGTATCAGTTTTCTTTGTTTAATAAAAATTCCATTCATAGTGTTTGCTTAAGTTTTCATAAGCTAGCAGTTGTTGCTCTGTTGGTTGTAAATTTCCTAGATTTGCGAATTCTATCTTAAGGTAGCTGCTAATCTGTCAAATTTCTAAGAAAACAATAAAAAAAAAAAGAAAAAGGAAACAATAGTCATATTTTTTGCCACTACCTTTTTGTTTTTGCTGTGTAATGAACTTTTATGCTTGAGGGAGTCAACTTTGTTTTCTTTGTTTCAGTTTTGGTATATTTTATTCTGTTCAAATATTTATTGGCTGAGGGTTTCATGTTTTGAATCAGGACATCGCTTCTAATAAGAGAGTGAGTCATGAGTGACTATCTGTCTTCTGGAGCGTACCAGTAACCATGACCTTTGCAGTGGTTGGCGCACCTTTTAATACTCTAACAGTGGAACGCATAAATATTGCCAGCTATGTTGGTTTGTGGTGTACTAGCATCTTCTGTCAGCTGTCTTCCTTGTGTGTTAAGAGTCAATCAGCTGGAAAAAGCAGTTAATAAGGGCAGAGGCTACAAATAACACATTAAATACATGCACAATCCAAACTATTGAGTAATGTGAGGCAGCTATTATAGCAGTAAATCCACCCCTTGCGCCTGCTGTTCCACCCAAGCCTCGATCTCCACTTGGAAATCCAGTTATTTCTCCTATTGTATATAAATGCCAAACACACCATATTATTGAATTTGAAATTCTCTAAAAATTACTTTGTATTATAAATATGCATGGATACAATTGTTGCTTGTAACTAAGAAGATGGATTAAACTAAATTGGTTACCCATTACTTTGAAAGACATGGTTGTGACATTGATAATGTGCATGTAACATATATATGTTTTTATTTTCTTGGTAGAAACTAATGAAACGTCCTCGTCGCAACCACAAATCTACCACTCTGAGAGCTGCCTTCCAGGAAACAACTATATCTCCGGCAAATTTTATCCTTCCCTCTTCATTCATGAAGGTCAAAGAACATTTTGCTGCTTTGGTATTTTTTATATAATAAATACTTGAGGTAATGCCCTTGTATATTGATTTTTCTTTCTCTAACACGTACACAGAATAAACTTTTTCAAATTTGTGGTTGTTGTTCTTTTGTAATTAACAATGGAAGATGATACCCCAATAGGAGCAATGCCAAGTTGTTATAGGCTTAGTTGGAAGCATGGACTCATTGAAGAGTTCTTTAATACTACACTCTAATAATGTTAATTGTTAATGGATATTTCTAATAAATGGTCATGCTTTCGCATTCATCCACTGATTATAAATTGCCCCACCCTTTAAACTCAAATATGAAAGTGCATGCACGTCCCAAATATTGATTTTGGTAGAAACGGATCAAATTGTGACTTAAAAGTTAAAAATATAATGTCATCATTATTTAAAGAAGTCATACCATTTGGGTCATTGTACCGAACAACATGATGTAGATTCTCTATCTCTTAATAATCCAACGACTTTTCGTTTTTCTTAAAGTTAATTGAGAACAATTATAATACAATGTCATGGTGTGGCCAGAACGTTAATGTGACTTCCCTTCAATTTAAGGTAATCCAATCTGCTTAAGTATTATGACAGCCCAACTTGAAAACAGAAAGTACTTGGAATACTGAAAAAAGAATGGCTATAGATTAATTTAACTATATAATCTGCAGGTTTCATAGAAATGATGTGAGGAAGTGCATCTCCTCATTGGAACACGGCGGATAAGAACAAACCTTGTGGTGGATTGATATTATTCGACGATTCTTCACATCCTCTCCTTGAAAAGTAAAGGAGTATAGAACATGGAGAGATTTCCACTGTTGAGAATTATTCAAAAATTACATATAATTATGGACACAGATCTTATCATGATATGTGCTTCCTAATCATTTTCGTGATATCTGTGCTGGCAACCTATGCAGGGTGTGTGTTTTCCATTAGTCATCATAATAGCAATTATAATCATGTGGGATCCTTTGTCTATCACCATGATTCCAGAACCTGTGTGAGAGAAGTTGCTGATCACAGTTTGGCATCACCTAAAGATGATTCATTGTTGATTACCAGAGATAAGTTTAAGGATGAAGAAATAATTCTTCCCACGCCGATCTCTAATAGACTACAACTGAATTTCAGCATCTAAGACATATTTCTAAGGAATTGGTGTGGATGCTTGCAATCACCCTGGTTTTCAGTCCTCCTTGTCTTTTTGGTCTTCTATGGCTACTGAACACTTTCACAAAATACATTATCTATGCATGCCTTCCTTTCTTCACTCTCATTCCCATTTTTATGAATGTCTTATGGTTTGTGGCATGTGTAGTCAATGAAAATTGCAAGGAATCATTTATCCTCGCTCTCTAGATTTCTACATTTTTGTTTATATTTGCATTATGTGGGGTCACTGTTTGGGTAATCTATGCAAACAGAGATAGCATAGAGTTGACACTTACAATTATTCGCACTTATTTTGAAGCTCTTAGAAGGAACATGGGGTTGTTATTGGTTTTTCCTGGGTTAACGTTATTGCTATTTCTGTACTTGGTTTCCATCATAGGTTTGCTCTGCTTTTCCCGTATTTAGAATTCTTCACACTTCTTTTGAAGCTCTTAGAAGAAACATGGGGTTGTTATTGGTTTTTCCTGGGTTAACGTTATTGATCTTTCTGTACTTGGTTTCCATCATAGGTTTGCTCTGCTTTTCCCATATGAGTGGTAATGTTATACCATAATTCAAAGATTGAAGAGTATGAATATATGGGCAATTTAATGGGTTTGATTGGAAAGAGGACCCATGGGTACCTTCCTACTATGGGATAGCCATTTTCACAATTATATGGTCTGCAACAACAATGTTTGAGGCTCAATTTTATGTAATCAGTGGTACAATTGCACAGTGGTACTTTCAAATATTTGGGACCTCTTCAACTGCAACCTTCAGAAATTTTGTCATGTCAGGAGTTTCTCTTTTGTTTTCTGTTTTTTTCTTTCTTTGGGCATAGAGGTTAAATATATAAAAATGAGAGATGGGAACGGGATTAGGTAAAAACTTTAATCTGTAGATATATATTGGGAAAACCTAAAAGTTTCTTATAAAAACATTTATAAACTGGCTTGCCCACCAAGTTTATACTGGAAAGTTTGGATTAGAGAAGATGTGTGGCATAAGACAACTAAAGAAAGTTCAAAATTTGTTTTTGAGTACTTTTTTGCTAAGTTGTATTGTAGACAAATTAAGAGTTAATCCATTGGAAAGCCTTCCCGTTCGAAGAGATTTCAAAATATGGTTTTAATGCGAGACCAAACGTTGTGTTTATGTTTTTGAAGGTGTGAATGGGTGTGTTATTTGATGGACGAAAATGTTTTTTGATCAAATTATATCTATCTGTCAAAAACCAATGTCTAGGTGTATGATCATTGCTATTTATATGGATTTTGTTTTCTAATATAAGAATTTTGTAAAAAGACACCTCACGAAATCTATCTAAACTAGTCATTAGTTTTTGCTACTGAAATTTGCAGAAATGCATTTGGTCCTTCATTTGGCACGGTTTGCTTCTCGGGCCTAATCTTTGCAGTGGTGAAAATGGTTTGAGTTGTTGAAAAGGCATGCACCAATGGAAAAGACACTGCTAGATCATCAAATCATGGCAGCATCCATTTCATACTTGGTTTCTGTCTGAATTGCATATTGTCAGACATCGAGTCTATGAATAAGTTCACCATCAACTTTGCAATAATTACAGGAGAAAAATATTTCTCTTCTGCTACGATGACATACGAGCTTCTCAGGAGAAATATTCTTTCGACTATTGTGGTTAAGACAGTATCAACACGCTTATTGTTTGTAATTTTCCTTCTTGTCTCTCTCATTTATGCCATGACGGTAAGTAAAGGTTTACTTATAATTCTCCCTATTGCAATGTTACATATCCAAGATGAACTAATGAGCAATAAATTATGATTTCACACAGGTATGGGTTATACTTGAGGATGCAACTTCACTTGGAAGAGACACTTATTATGTGACATCTTTTGTGTGGCTAGTGCTTTTCGTGATACTTGGTTTCTTTGTTCATATTTTGGACAATGTGATTGATACTGTTTATTTCTATGCAATAGATAAATACAGAGGATCCATATCAAAATCAGAGGTCCATCACGTATATGGTTTGCTTCCTCTCTCGAGAAATGAAATCTCTTCGCTTGCTACTGTTTAGTTTTTTCACTTTCCATCAGATAGAGAAACAAAAACTATGTGCAGACCACTGTTTGGAGTTCTTTCACTTTTCATAGATAGAGAAAAAAAAACCATGTGCAGGCCACTATTTGGACTTTCGGCTTTCTTTAGCACGTGATTTCCCTTCCTTCTAGTCTCATAAAAAGAGGAGAAAGGAGAATTCCGATTATTGGCTTCTTTGATTTTTATTTTTATCACGTTGAATTCGAATTCCGAACTGTTTTAGTTGTGATGGGATTCAACAATTTTTTCATATTGTGAAAAAGTAATTTTGATTCATGTTGACGTTTCAATCTCCTCTTGGTATTCATTGTAAAGTATCTTTTAAATAGAGGAAGAAATGCACTTTAATGTTTGTCTCATCTCTCGATGATTTAAATGTCAAGAAATAAGACCAACATTAACACAAATTCCTATTTCTTTCAATCTTATCATATTTAAGATATAATTATCTCATTAAATATTTTTCAATCTTATTATATTTAAGGTCTAATTAGCACATTAACACAAATTATTTTTTATTTAAGATGTAATTAAGGAAAACATTAACACAATTGTTTTCTTTCAATCTTCATATATTTACGATGTAATTAGAAAATTAAAATATTTCAAAGACAGACTCATTCTCAAAATGATAGTTAAAGCATGTAAGAGTTTCAACATCAATTTCCTCACAATGATATAGGCATAAGAAAGGGGTATTGGTCTTGTTGAACAGTAAATTGGGATCTCTACCTCCTACATTGAAATGATCTTTCCTTCCAAAAAGATTTTCTAGGAGATGGGACTTCATTGTTGGAAAGGTTTATAATATCCCACTACAGAAGAGTGAGAGGAGAGTAATCGCTTCTTGCATAGTTACTCATGGTTGCATTTTGATTAGCTAGCAATCTAATAACTTTAAACTTGCATTATAATGAAGGAAGTTAATAAATTCAATTAAATAAGAATACTCCAATTTCAATATTGAGTAATTGGTTATGATGCTATAATAACCCTTTCTCTATTTATAAGACACAAAGATTGTAATACGTGCTTGATCCCATGATCTTATTCAAAGAATAGTTGAATACGAAATGTGGCTTAATATAAGAAATAGAAGTGAAGGGGATCAATCAACTAAAAAAATGGTCTTTTAGACGCTCTTATTATATGGGGATTTTGTCATGGATTTTGATTTCTCAATGAATACCATTAAAGAATTGATTGGAAATACCAAGTTTATTAATGTTTTGTGTCTACATTTTGCGAAAGTAGAAACTACTTATCTCATATTTTAGAGCTACAAGAGCTTACAAAAATGTTGAATGAGAGGTTCGTTTGGAAAAGTGCATTTTTAAGGGATGATGTGTCTTCATTTCCATTGGTAAGGAATTAGTTTGTAGATGTTTCTATTAAAAAATTATATTGATTAATAATTGACACCATTAAAATTATTAAAATATAATAACTACACATAAAACGACTAAAAATGACTAAATTAGTGACCAATAAATGAGATTAATGACAAAAAAATTGAGAGATATGTGACCAAACAATGAGATATAAATGACCAAAATTCGCATACCAATGACCAAAAAACACTCTTGGTGGCTAATTTATGGTCTTTTATTGCAAGACCAAATTTGGTCATATTCTAGTTTGTCATGTCGTCATTAATTTGGTGATAAATATGGTCATATATTTGGTCATTAATTCAAATACATGACCAAATATATGACTAAATTAATGACCAACTGACAAGCTATAAATGACCAAAATAAAAATGACCAATTTTGGTCACGTAATAAAAGACCGTAAATTAGCCACTAGCGATCACCAAACCAAAAGTGGTCAATGATATGCGGATTTTGGTCATTTTTTTGGTCACTAATATCTCATTTTACACTAGTGTTTCCATTTATTTTTCTTTCCCTTTATGATTTACTTTGATTATATTTTTTTTGCTCTTTATTTGCTTATAATAAACCAGCTCAATTTTTTACGCTTGGAAAAATAGGAATCTGAATGATTCAAAGGTCTTCGAAAGTCAAGAAATGCTTCGGGGAAAACATGTGTGGTAAAATTTGATCAAAGTTGAGATTCTTTAATTATTGATAGACTATAGAAAGGAAAACTAATTTCATGTCCACATTGAAGTCATTTTAAACCCTGTAAAATAATTGAGGCTCGTGAAGTCTAAGGTACTATCTTAGGGATCCATCCATCGTCACACTAATATCTGTCTTAGGAATCTTACCGTGATAGAACCAAGGAAAGGAAGTAGGTTTGAAAAATGTATGGTATTCAAAATAATCACATGCCACAAATTAAAACCCAAAATTCTTATAGTAAAGAGTCAAAATTACAAGACAAATAGTCTACATCAAAGAAAATATGATGAAGAAATAAACCAACAAATCAAAAGGATTTCTTAGACAGGTTCTTCTAAGTCCATGAGCTTGAAACAAGTTTATCACTCAGACAAAAGGACATTATGGATGGAAGAACCCAAACCAAATTCTCAAAGTAGAAGAAGCAATCAAGGAAGGATCAGATGATAAATGTCATTCAAAAGAATGCTAGTAGCATGGGAGTGAGGAATAAAGGAATACATCTATATAAAATTGTTATAGTCCTCTAGATTCATATCTAGTGGCAACCAAGAGACAGAGGAAAAATCAATTTCATATTTTGGCCCTGAGAGAGTTATCAAGGCTGCTAATCCTCGTTACCCTAGTTCCAAGAGATGCCAATCAATGTGATGCAAAAAAAATTACACCCCTGGATAAGTCTAGTATTTTAAATAAATCTCGAAGAATGCATTGAAGAAAATGTGGTGTAACCATCATTTAGTACCATGTAGCAGTTTTGTTTTCCAAATATAGTTTTTCATAGATTTATGTTCACCACCCAGTCACCAATTTTTTTTGTTGCAATTGCTTCCCCAAAATTTTTATATTTCAGGGGCCCTCCTTATATTTTTGATCAAAATCTTACTTAGACTCGTTTTTCAACTCTAGAGAAACCATCCTAAACACTTGGTTTTTCCAAAAAAAAAAATGACAAAAACGTTTTTGGCTAAGTTAAAACTCATGTTTTTCTGCCGACGTATTGGAGTAACTTGGCCAGTTTCTTTGACATGTCATAGGAACTCAGCCAGTCACTCCGACACGACGGCTTGGAAAAAATAAATTATTTCGCAAAGTGTCATTTCAGTACAACTCACCGAAACTCTCCGGCACGTTCAGGAGTAACTCGCGAGTTACCTCCGATAGTGTCAGAATTATCAACGAATGTTTCTGAAATGATTGTGACTCAGTTTTCAAGAAGGTTTAAAGTTTTCTATAGATACAATCATGTTCAATAAAATGATAAGTGACAAAACCAATCGTAAATTTTCGGCAACTCTTCGCCGACATGATCAAAGAAAACTTATTGTTTTCCACCAACACGGTCACAAGAAATCATGTTTCACCATTGATTGTGTCGGAGTATTTTGAGAAAATCAATGACATACATCCATGTTATAGCACAAGTGGTCAATTTTCATGTCGAACGACATTTTGGCCACCCACCACGTTTAATGCGAAAACCACCGCATATATGTCACCAAACAGCTGCATTTATAATAAGTTTTATCAATTTTTATATATAAATTGGTATGTTGTTATTTGTTTTCAACCCCGTGCACTTCTTTAGAGAGAAACTAATCAGCAGAAGACATCTAGAGTTTGTACTTAGCTCAACACCGTGTCCACTTCTAGAGTTGACAAGTAGATACCTTGACCTTGTACTCTTAGAGTCTTTTTCAAGATTAAAAACTTTATATATGTGGTAATAGTTTAGTTGGGTGCGTCATTGCCGGTTTTTCATCCTGGGTAACTTTTCCCCTCTCTGTTTCATAGCCCCTTTCCTGGTAAAATGCTCATCCATGGACCCTAAGTTAGTTTTATTCCAGTTTGCATGACTAGAATCCTCTAAGGGAGTTTTTGGATAGATTTTGGTCCTCGCGACCGTCTTTGTTCCATAGCCATGGATTTTTTCATACGGAGTGATCCTTTTCCACGTGACTAGCACATTGAGAAAATATTTGCACGTTCAATCTCCTTAAGAAAAAGCTCCTCCCCGAGCTGAATGGAATATTTTCTTATGATTGTTTTCTTATACCGATCTTCGTATCATTTTTGGAATAGTGCGAGGATTCCCACCCAATCCAAAGTACTTGCTCGTCTGTGTTTCTTTCAAGTTGGGATTTAATTGTTATTCTTAAAAGGAGGTATTTTTCCATTACAGTGGTTGCGAATACCCATTCTTTTACTCCGCAACGATTATCTTGGGAGAAGATGTTGAGCACCCCTCATAGAAAATGTTTAGTGATGAAAGACATAAAAATTTCATCCTCCAAAAAACTACCATTGTCATGTAGGTATGTGGTATTGTCTACACAACTTTAGTAGGAACATAAAGATCAATTATTACTACGACATTCAAACCAAATCCATTAAATTATCCAAATCCATGGGAGAAATTGTTACAATGCATGAAACTATGATCGATGTGCATAGATTATATCTATGGAAAATGAAATGCAAAAAATGCCGATGGGTAGGAGGTGGACATTCATCATTTTTTTCTTCTAAGGATTCTGACTTCAAACTGTAAATTATATGGATGCAAATAAATACCAACATAGATTAATGCAAATGATAGAATGGGGTAGCAATCGTGCATTGGGAATTAGTGCGTATGTAGATAAATGCAAAAGAAAATGCATAACAAAATATAAAATTGTAGCTTCTCAAAGGAATGAAATAAAGTAGAGAGAAAGAAAATCATTTCATAAAGAGACTAAAATAAAAATAAAAATAAAAATATATGTCAATAGCCTCTATGTTATTGCACTTCACTTCAATAATGGAGAATAATTATAAACAATTCAAAATTTGAAAGTAAATTAAAACTCTATTATTAATTAGTATAAATCAAGTCTAAGCAAGTGGATTGATCACCACAACCCATGCCAACACACTCGTCAAATAATTGGATTAATCAATTATTATTTAAATTCAAACGAGGAAAGTGGAGTCTCCTGTTTTTTGATAAAGGAAAAGGAATTCCCTTTTTTGGTAACAGTTTTGATTATAACGGTGATTTGAGATTTAGTTGGTTTTATGATGACATTGTGACAATTTTACATAGAACACCTATTCAGTGCTAACTTTTGGGAAAGTTACAAACCTTAATTTACATAAGGTTTATCTTTGATTGATAGAGATTCAAAACTTAAAAATTTTACTCAAGTGAGTTCCTTATGACCTTGATGTAACCTAAACATGTCATATCATAAAACTTTAGCGAAACAAATTTGGTTTGAATACTCGAAGATGATTCATTTGAAGGATCCAGACATTTTGAATTAGTGGAAAACGCTAAATTATATTGAGTGTATCTCATAAATTATAGAGGCTCAAGTACTGAAATTTTAACACACTTTAATTCCATATTTTCATTTTGTACCCTAAAATATTTTAGACCCTAAAACTATGTAGAAAAATTTTACGATTGAAACTCCAAGATGACTCGTTTAAAGGGAGAAAACCCTAGTCTTGAAACTTCTTCATGTTTTGGCCCAAAAAAGAGCTTTGATGCCACTTTCGATATACTTAATGTTAGGCCCTATTTATTTTTACCTTACTCTTATATTAGTATTGTATGTGTTAATCTAGTCCTCACCCTAATTGGAATTGTATGGTGGGATAAAATTGTAATTGTACACTTTTCTCCTATATATATAGAGAGGAGACCGAGTTTTAGGATAATATATTCTTGTATTGGGTACTTGATACCTTGTATATGTAGGGTTACTCCTCGAAGAGACTTCTTATTTATCTCTTTATTTCATTCTCAAGCTATTGGATTACTCTTTCTTTATATTTTGATGTAATTTTGGGACTAAGAAACACAGACAAATAAAAGAGAGAATAGATAAAACTAGAAATATATATTTTATATGAAATATTTTGAAAATGGAGAACTAGCATGTTCACTTAGCTCTTTAAGAGGGAAACCTCAAAGAGAAAAGATTGAAATCTAATAATATTTATTGAAAAAAATTTACATAACTCACTACTCTATATATAGCTTTAATAGACAAAGTCGTAACTATTTGTGGTCCCAATATTAATGAGATTAACCACCAAGGGATCTTTAATAAATAACGAGTGTAATTTTGCATTAATTCACTACTCACTAACTATGTAATGGGTCTAATGGCATTGTACATCGATAAAGTAGGGGCAGTTAGGGTGGTACCTTGACAAAGTAATTCAAACAAAAGTAAGATATCAAATTGCTCGTCTCCCCAAGGTGAGTACATCAATGTTTGAGTATAAAAGAAACAAGGTCATTAAATAAATTACATTGTGGATACATGTAAAATACAATATCATGGGCATGAAAAATATATAAGGTAGTTCTATTTCAACTGTCAACCATATTAATGAACAAATACAAACTAGATTTATCTGTCAATTTAAATATGGAGTGTTTGATGGTAAATGGATTCAAACGTTGATCCTCCAATAAAGTACCAATGTTTTGTAGGTATGTGGTATTGTGTGAAGGCTTGAGTAGAAACATAAAGAGGAGATTCTACTATGTCCTAAGGTATTCAATCAAAACCCATAGAATTATACAAATATATGCCATGTGCATAAGTCATTTAAAGTTGAACATGGGGGAATCGCTTTGATAAAGTGTGAGAAGGTATGAAACTATGTTTAAAGCACATTGAATAAATATGTGCGAAATGAAATGAAAAAAATTTTGATGGCTATAAGGTCGAAACCCATCAATTGTTTCTTCCAAGGATATTGATTTCAAAATGTAAATGCCATGGACACAAATAAATTCCAAAACATATGTATATAAATGATAGTATGAGGGTTGCAACAATGCATTAGGAATTAGTGTGCATGTAGATAAATGGAAAAAAATGCATAACAAAATATAAAGTGGGACCTTCTCAAGGAAAGGTCGAAAATTAAAGAGAAAAAATCATGTGGTTATAACACTCTATCACGGTCGACTAATAATTCTACCAAAATTATGAAAAAATCACTGTTGACACTAATTAACAACATGGTGTTAACTAGGGAAGCCATGGTAGATATGCTCTACCACCATCACTACGACAACTAAAACTAATAAAATTGGCGAATTGAAAGAATATGGTGGGTTGCATCCTTAGGAAAAATGGGAGAGCCTAATAATGCACAATGTAACAATAGATGTGTACATATGGCTATATACAATCTTAGTATACCTAAAGATCCAAGTGATAAATTCATGCCAAAATGTTGATAACGAATGTTCTATACACTCTTTAATCAAAGATGTTAGAAA
Organism: Pseudotsuga menziesii; assembly: GCA_001517045.1. Taxonomy (NCBI): domain Eukaryota; kingdom Viridiplantae; phylum Streptophyta; class Pinopsida; order Pinales; family Pinaceae; genus Pseudotsuga; species Pseudotsuga menziesii. The sequence goes on from LPNX010107957.1 coordinate 314,751, forward strand.
CACTTTCCATAACTTTTATTAGTAAAAAAAATCAAAATCCTTGAAATATAAGATGATAGAAGCATACCCTTTTTTCAATGGAAAATGCTAGTCTCATATTCCACCCACCAGGAATCAAGGGTGGATTCATACACCTACTTGAGAATGGATCTCAGGTTTTCCCTGGTTGAGATCGCACAATACTTGTCCTATATGTCATCGATAAATTGAGATGTAGCTATTTTTTCACTTCAAAATATGGATTCAAGGATCTCTAACATTGTTTTATTCTTGAAATTTACATTTCTCTAACATCGTTTTATTCTATAAATTTACATTGCGAATACAGATACATGTTCTGATTTTGAGTTCTGATTTTTTAATTGTTCATTGATGAAAAAATATATTTACATGTTTTGAATTATGTAATTGTGCTATGAATGAAAACATAATTATAATTTTTTTTATTTTTAAAGTGATGAAAACATGATTATGGTTTCACTTTTTGTTGTTTTAGTTGTGTTTTTAATTATAAATCTTATCTTTTTTTTAAGTTATGATTTGAAAGGATTTTTAATTATAAATATCATAAACCTATAAATGGGAAAGGGTTAAAGATTGAAATTAAAGATAAAATTATGTTATTTGAGGACATAGACATATTTTCCTTCACGTTTAATATTGTGATATTTTACATAACACATATGTTCATGCTAATTTATTTATTTTTGTAAATTAAGAAACTATATTATCATAATAAAAAGGAGATTATATAGCAATTTTCCACTACCTCAAGACATTTCTAAAATTTGTTTCATCCTTCTATTTTTAGTGTGTTTCTAGCAGGACTACATAAATACTGGTCCTTTCCTTTTGCATTGTACTAGCAAGAGTTTGTTCGACTTCATAACTAACTAATTACTATCCTAAAAACTATCAAACCCTAGTTACAACATGAAGACTAAGAAAATGGCCTAAAACGGTGGAACCTATTCAGGAAACCCCTCGCACTCCTCTTCTCGCTTGCCACGTCCCTTTGTGTGCATACATTAAGAAGCTCCTATTTTCTCCTTTGAGATCAGTTCCACATTCATCTTATTTCCACTTTCCTTGTTAGTCCTAGTTTGCTTCCAATAATGTTGACCTTTTTGTGCATAATCCTGTAGTCGCGGTTGTGTTCCTTCCACGATTGGACCGGCTCCAAATCTCCCTGCCTCTTATTTCCCCCCTCCATCATCACATGTGACATGAGGTTCTTCATAACCCAATATGAAATCATTAGGCGCTTGTAGGCCAACTCTATCCACGTCATAGTTCTAGGGTCCATAACCCAGTCCTCAAGATCCTCCCTTATTTCATCCATCAGAGCAGCCTTTTCCTTTTCCCACAACTCATTTTCTATCGTCTTTATCTATTCACTAACAAAATTTGGGATCCAATCCAGAAAAAGGTGGCGACAATTTGATTCTGCATCTGGGCATGAATTACCCTTCCTCCATCACCCATCAAATATCTCATGGCCTCTATCTTCCTCCCTCAACCATGGGTATTCGACGATGTGGTTTCTTTAGTACCACAGTGAGTTTCCTTCCACCGTCACAGGTAACCATTTTGACCTAGAAATGATCTTTAGATCGTGCATTCACCCTTCTAGCTCTGTAGTGTTGTTTGTTTCCACTACAATGGATCTGTAATAAACATACAATATTTCCCCAATTGAATCCTTGCAAACTCCTCCATGCCCTGTCTGAACAGGGTTTCCCTTTGAAGAACCATCAAAATTGAGCTTGAAGGTCCCTTTCAGGGGTAGTGACCATGAATTTGGACTAGTCGATTAGTGGAGCAAGGAGCGCTTTCAGAGCCCCAAACCTTCCACTATTAGCGTCTCGTGATAATTTAGCTCCATGTATTTTTCCATCCATAGGTGATTCTTGACCATCTCCTTAATATTATGAGTTAGTCTCTTCCATACTTCTTCTTCTATGGATTTCATGTCCTGGAAGATTTTGTTATTCCTCTCCTTCTATATTGCCCATGATATAATCCCTCAAAACATTGACCATATCATATTGAGGATAGGATTCTAGAATGATTTCATATTCCAGTTTTTTAGATTTATATTTGGTTCGCTTCTGACTTTGTCCAATCAACAAAAAATGGCTTCCCCCCAATCCCATATTGATGAGGTAAAAGGGCACTTGTTGAAAAAGTGGTTCATTTTATCCTCTTCACTGTAGCATAGAAGGACACAATGATGGACCCTCATATCCCTTTTTTCATATTTTACCCCGTAAAAATTCATCTATTTATGACCAGCAACATGAAGGTGGTAGTTTTTCGCCAAGGTCTCATTACCCATATCTTTCTCCATATCTCTTCCTAGGATTCCCCTCTGCTGGTCCTTATGGCGTGTTCCTCCTTTATTCTAAATATTCCTCTAGGAGAGTATCCCCCATCCTAACTTTTCCTCTCCTTTGTGTCTTTGTATGCATCATTCATTAATCATTTCATGGAGCTCCTTTTCCTCCTCTACGGTTGTCAAGCATTCCCACCATTTCTGATCTTTCCATTCTCGGTCATCCCAGTTATTATTCAACTCATATTAGTACTCGTGCACTTTTATCCTTCCTTCTCTTATATCTCTTCCTTATGCTGTATACCATTAAGGGTTGTCTGAGAGATTGAGAAGTTGGTTCCATGATCCCTCCTAGATGTTCACGTCACTTCCATTTCTGATTTCCCAGAAGCAATGGTCGTCGATGAGACTTATGTTTCCTTCTCATTCATCCATATACGGGAGCCCTCTTTCTCTTCTCCAAATCGAGCTAAGTCATCGTTGGACATATCTTGAGAATAATTCATGTTCCAAATTTTATCGTAGGGCTCATTCGTATGGGTGCACTACCTCAACCAGATCTTGGCTTCTATGAATTCACTTATTCTCTTTGTATCCCAGAGGCCTAAACCTCCCTTGTCATTGGGTTGAAAAACCTTGTCCCATCCCACCAACGCTATTTTAGAATTTTCTCCATTACCTCCCCATAGGAAAATGTGTTGGATATTGCATATTTCCTTGACAAATTCCTTTAGAGTAGGAAAAACTAAGAATAAATAAATCAGCATGGCCTAAAGAATAGACTTTACCAGGATCAATCTGCTCAAAAAATTTAATGGCCTTGTTTCCAAACCTAATAGCTTCGTCCTCATACGGTCTAGAAGATCCTTACACGACACCTTCCGGATTGTCCCTTCCACAATTGGGGCTCATAGATACTTGGAAGGGATTTCTCCCACCGAAAAACTGAGGATCTGATTGATATTCCTTTCTGTCACCCTAGCAGTGTTAAAGAAGAATATTTGATAATTTTCTGGGTTTAATTCTAAACCAGCAGCCTTGGAAAAGGTTGTGGAAAATTTCTTGAAATATCTTGCCTCTTGGACTAAATGGTTCCGCATTCAATATGTTTTCATGCACAAATTGTTGATGGGTTTTCTTATAAGAACCCATGTGAAGGTATAAATCACGAATGTCTCCTCTAGATGTGTGGGTTTTGATTAGCCAACTACGTCCTTCTGGCTTGATAATGAAGAGGAAGGGACATAGGGGGTCCCCTTGTTGGATACCTTTGGTTGGATTCAATGTCCAAGTGGGATATCCATTCAACAGAATTGATAAAAATGTGGAAGATACCATGTTCATTACCCACTCACTTGAGTCGAATCCAAAGCCAAAGGCTTTCAAAACATTTCTCATATACTTCCAACTCAATTTTTTTTTAGCTTTGGCTATATCGAGTTTAACAAGCATAATTGGTGTTTTGGTAACTTTTAGGGAATTTGATAGCCTTGTCTACAAGAATAATGTCGTCCAGGATTTGTCTTCCTTCCACAAATTGTGATTGTTCTGGGCCAATCCATATGGGGAGGATAAGTTTCTATTTGTTGGATACTACTTTAGAAATTATTTTGTAAACAACATTGCATAGTTCCATGGGTCTAAATTTACCTTATGTATCCACTCCCTCTGACTTGGGACAAAGGGTTAGGAAGGTCACATTGAGATCCCTTAGGACTCCCTAATGTTGGTGTGATTCTTCAATAATTTCCCAAACTTCTTGATTTGTGAGGTCCCAAAAAATTGAAAAAAAATGGAGGTGAAATCATCTAGTCCTAAAGCCTCTCCCAAAGTCATATTGTGCATTGCATCCTCTACCTCTTGTAGTTTTATTGGTTTGATCAATATCTCACTGTGTTCCTGAGTGATCGCCACTGGTAGGATTTAGGTTATTTTTTCAATGTCTTGTTGTCTATTTGTCTGGTCCTATTTCATGACATGTTTGAAGTGGTTTACCAACTCCTATTCAATCTTCGCTTTGGTCTCAACATTCCTTCCATCTGTCTTCCTCAGTTTGTTAATCTTCGATCGCTACTTATTTTGTATTACAGTGTTATGGGGAAATTTTGTGTTGCATTCTCCTTCATGAAGCCATTGATATCTTGAATTTTAATTCCTATATATTTATTCATGTCGCTGCCTCGAGGATATCTAGGTTAGGAGGTATTTTTATTATTGTTTGATTTCATCCTCATAACCTTCACTCATGCCCATTCTTTGGATCTCCTCTAGGTGGGAGATCAATCATTTTTTATACCAGAATATATTTCCAAAGTATTCTTTGTTCCAAGTATGAATCCTCTCTTTCAATTCCTTCAACTTTTTTTGGAATTGGTACATACTCTATCCCATAGGGGGAACCAATTCCTGCCACCACTTTTGAACTAATGATTTCAAATATTTATGTTCAAGCTAGAATTGCTCACATATGAATGGTTTCCTCTTGGGGTGATCAGACCAATCCCATTGAAGACAAATGGGCCAATGATTTGACCCAGCCGACAGAAGGATGTTGGTAGACACTTGTCCTTCTTCTTTGACAATTCCCTTGGAGATGAAGAAATTGTCCAATATTGACACTTCACCGTACTTCCCTCCTCGTCTATTGTTCCATGTGAACCATACATTTCTTGTTTTGAAGTAAACTAGTTGACTCTCTTCTATGAAGTTCCTAAAATATTCCTGGAATATATCCAAGCTTCCTCTTCCCCTTTATTTTCCCCCAAGAGAGTCTATCAAATTGAGCTATCCTCCCATTATCCATGGGCTTCTTCCTAATTTCTTATCGACGCATCGTAGAAATTACAGAAAGGAGGGTTTCTAATGGAGCATAGTTGGGCCACATATGTTTGTTAAGGTTCCCTTTCCCCCTAATTCTAGGGTCATGAAATCCATCTTCAGAGAGAACCACGTTTCCCAAAGGTTTGATAAAATAATTAGTAATGAACGCCACCGAATCACAAGTAATCTTGTAGTTTCATTGGCATATCAAGTTGTTTTCCTACATCCTTTTCAAATTCTCTATCCTAATTGATCGAGGATTTCATATTTACACTTCGTCGCTTGGAGAAAGAGAGCTATTGGTTTCTCCATCTTAAGCTTCTTAGCGAGAACCTTAATTTTCTTGGGGTGGCTCCAACCTCGAATATTCCATGATATTATTTTCATTAGTTCACTTGGTTAACTTTCAAAAAGGCCGCTATAATCATGGGATATTGGCATGAGTCAATAATATTGACTTCTATCTCTGCAATCCTTTTCTTGTTCGTCTTCCTACCTCTCTGTGGATCCTCCTCTATTTTTTTTCACTTATTTCCCTTATGGGTTTCAATTGCTATCCAAAGTTGTTGATTAGCCTTGTTTTGATGATCACTTCTTACAGGAGCTCCAACTCTCTCTATGACACATAACCTTTCCCTTTTTCTCACATTTCTTCTCAATCTCATCTAGATATAACTCCCCCAGTTTCATGTCCTCAACCACATCATCCTCCATAACGTTTGGCTTCTCTTCTTGTTAGAGGCCCTCTGCCTCCTTGATATTCATCTTGTTCAATTAGGATTTTTTAGTGTCATCCTTATAGAAGGGAATTTCCTCCAACATTATTGGCCATGGTAAGTCATCCTCTATTCAAAATTTTTATAATAGTAATTATTCTTAGAGGTTTTCTTCACTTAAACCTAACATCTTCCCAAGTTGTATGTTCTATATTCTCTGCATTTGAACTCTTGTTGTTGTGACTTGCCAACAATCCTAGAAACTTGTATTCCACCCCAGTGTTTTATTCCCTTCACTAATGTCTAGTATTCATGGAAGGGTTTGTTGTAAAGGAAAGTATCCTATGGCTAGGTTTTAAGAGGCCATCAACGTACTGGGGTTGAAAGAGATATGCACAATGTTCAGCAAGTATATATAAACAAGATCAGAGATGAGAAAGGTCCACACATGACTAACTGAAGGCTGGTCCAAGCTTTCTCTTCAATCCTCTTCTTTCTCCTCTCGCTCCAAAAGACCTGCAAAACGAATTATACCTTCCTCAAACCATTATGACCACATATAAACAATGATAATCAAATAAACATGGAATAAATGATCTGAATAACATCATCATATGATCATAAACAGAGATTCAATCACACATTGAACAATGATTTGGGAAGAAGAAGGACATCACATCTTTATTAATCTTGAAAACAAGTACAAGTATACCTTCTCTTCAAGTTTGGCACCTCACGAAACCTTGATCTGGTTCTGCTGCTTCTCTTCTCCAAAGAACTCAGCCTCCAAGCTTTGCAACACAAGGGGAAGAACTCCCGGGCAAAGGTGTGGGCAAAGAGAGTCCCGATTCCTCCAGCATAACAATGCATAAATTCAAGTCCCCTTTCATGGACCTCCCTACCTCTATTTATATGATAAAGAAGAGTTAGGGGTGAAGCCAAAGTGGTTACAACTGAAGAAGTCAGTTGGAAAACTACCCAAATTAATCCAAAAGGCATGTTTTTATGTTTTTATGTTAAGAGACATATTCGCGACTATGAAGAAGGACAACCCACGAATGATCTGCGAGTTTTCACAAGAGCAACCCGTGAATATATGCATTCGCGACTTGTAAAACACAAGAGTCGCGAGTGATTCACGAGTTCCACATAAGGAGAGTCATGAATACGCAAAAAACGCATTTTAAGGTATTTTTGGGCATTTTCAGACTTTGGTGTCTTCTGAAAAGTTTTAGATAACTGAAATACCTTTCCAACGGTTTAGAAATGAGGTCAAACGGAGTTACAGAACTCAAGATATAGGTCCTCCAAGATAGGTGTTTTTTCAGTGACTTTCAATGAAGTGCTGACATGCAACGAAATTATGGGAAAGTGGTCACAGGAAAAGATGTGTCATTTTGGGCTATAACAGATGCCCCCTAATGTGTGAGGTTAGAGGGGAAGATGATAGCCGAAATACATTATAAAGGAAACAGCTGAGTATGGAGAGAGCAGAGAATCCAAGATCGAAAGGCTCGAACAAAGGTACCTGTAAGAGAGATAAATGTCAGAAAAACTGATCTCTGGGACATACACATCCATATACAAAACATCGCCATAAAGATACAGGCGGATCCAACATATGTATAACTGATGAAACTATCATGGTCGCTCAATATACAAAAAGGCGCCATGTCAAATCTAAAGGAGTCATGGCCACAAATGAACAAGGTGGATCCATACTCAACAATCGATCATAGCCACAAAAAATACAAGGTGGATCTATGTCTCAGCAAAATGTCATATAAAGTATAACAAGGTCTTGCGCAACTCGGGAAATAGCAAAAAATGGCAATGCTACTGTCGGCCCAAGGTCTTCAATCCAAACCGCCAAAAAAAGGTACGAATCCTAACCATGCGAATAAAGGAGTTGAAGTCGAACATGGAGGAAACCATTTGATTACCGGTCAATAAAGATAACCGTTAACAAACGCGAGGGAAACCACCATTAATGAAAATGGTCCCCAAGGTACCTAGTACATTCTAACAAGTGTGATTACAAGGACTTGAAGTCGAACACTTGAAGAATCCATCAAGTAGGAGACATTAAGGTATCCCCATTACCCAATAGCGAGGGAAATTGCCATTGAGGACAACAATTCCCAAGGTACTGTCATAAAATTCTAAATCTCGTCCCCAGAGCAAGATGTGTTGCAGTTGATAGGAAGAGATCCGTTGGAAGGAAGGCATTAAGGCATCGTTCATCATCCAACACGAGGTAAGTCAAAGACTAATTGGATATGGAATTGGTACTGAATTTCACAAAAAGGACGGCTGAAGACATGATGTAATGAACTGATACCAGCGAATGGCCGACACAAAAGGTCAAGGAAACTGCAGAATGGATGACAAAGGTTTAATCCGTGAACAGTGAGCATGACACAAAAGTGACTTAGGCAGCTTTTGACACAAACGGACCAATGAAACAAATCTGCAATGTAGGAGACATTGATAGATTCCCCATATAATTGGAAAAAAAACCAAGTGGAGGAGTAAGAAACTCTGAATCGGGATAAGGTCAAAATACTAGGACCCAACTGTTGATAGACTCAAGACTGGTGCTTTGTTCAAGGAAACAAGACTTGCTGCCATGATGTAAAAATACATGGAAATAAACCTTCCCCTTGCCCTTATTTCTTGTAAAGGTTTAACAAGTCCAAGAAAGCAAACTCGGGACCATATTCATTTTTTGACAAGCTCGAAGAAAAGAAAGAAGAATGCTTGATAAGGCACTATTTCGTGGATTTTACGACCCCGAACTAGTACATGCTCGACGGTGTTTTCATAGTTAGAGAGCCTGAAAACTCCAAACAAGACTCTAGGGGGGTCCTTTTTCGTACAATTTAGTCTACTGAGGCCGAAAAAGTATAAAACAAACCAAATAAGAACTCTCTTAACTTCCGAAGAAGAAAAGGCATACCTTTTTCGTACTTAGTCAGGAAGGTTCGAAAAAGGTTAAATTACCACCTACCCAACGCTCCTTCAAAAGCAGCATATAGCCTGAGTTTTACGAGTGTGAAGGAAGGCAAGATCACTCAGAAAGATCAATTTGATTACGAGAAATGGAACTTACAACAATTAACTTGATGCTTTGTTCTTTAGGGTTTAACGAGCATGACAAAGACATAAAGTACACTCGGAATCTTTTTCATGTTTTGGTCCAGAGCACGAAAAAGAGAAAACTAAGCTCATACCGGGAGTTCCTTTTCCGTAAGTTTAGTCCCTCAGGTCCGGAAAAGTGATAAACCTATGCCTGAGAATACTCTTCTCAATTCAGTAGAAAAGAGAGGGATCCTTTCTCATATTATTCCACATGGTCCGAGAAAGCGATAACCTACCACCAATGTGGATGCCCATTCACATATTCTTAACGAGCCTGAATGGACAAGTTTACTCGGCAGTCAAGTCTATTTTGAGGAGTCAGACTTGGGCCTAAAGAAACTCAAAAATCTTTCCCGTGAATTTTAACGAGTCCGGAAAAGTCAACTTGCGGCCTCCTTACTGTTTTTAATGAGCTCGAAGGAGAGCAGAAAGAATGCTCTAAATGCAAGGAGACGAGTGTCATAGACAGGCGAAACTAGTTCCAAGCGCAAGGAACAAACCTATGCATAATGCAAGGAAAGTGAGGAAGATAAGGACACTCAGGGAAGGTCTCCTTGGGGTAAAGGGTGTCAAGTTGCAAAGGGGAAATGCGACAAGGCTAGGCAGCAATGAGAACAAAGATGAGGGCTTATACAACGAGCTAAAAGCATGGAAGCCGGCATCAGGCTCATAAGCGCGAGTAGGGCACATGCAAATGCAATTACAGCTTGAACAACAAGGTGAGACCAATAAACAGTTGTGAATCCAACTAATAATCATGTCTCCAAGAAACAACAACATCAGAAGAAACGATCCGATGCGGGTCACTTTGGCAGAAACACTTGTGACTTTGCCATCTTCTACAAAAGGGAAAGTCAAGGAAGAATCAACTGAAGAAGATTTTATATGACCAAGTCTCGAGGGTTTATAATCAATAAGATCAACCTCAGAAGAGAAGCGAAAATCAACAAGGGAGATAGAGTCTACAGGAACAAACTCAATATCACAGGAGCTGAGAAATTCATAAGAAAAAATCAAACTCATCAGGATCACTGACTTGCTTTTCAAATGGAGAATCAAAAGACTCAACAAAAACCATCATAAGAAAAAGGGAAGGCTTACTAAGCAAATCAGGGTTAGACTTGATCACAACTGAAAAAGAAGGTCAGACTGTATCAAAGACTCCAAGAAAACTTCATCCGAAAGGAGGAAATCATCCGAGATAGGACACATATCTGAACTTTCAAATGGATGGACAGAGTGGAGAGAAGGATCTACATTCTATATAGGATGACTCACCCGATCAACTGCTAGGACCAATTCCCGAGAAGGTAAACATGAAAACAGAGGCTGTCTCTCAGTAGCACTTGAACACAAATGACAAGAAGCCACATAGTTCACCTGTGGCGGGGTAGTGTCTACAGAAACACTTGGAATCAATAAAGGAAAGACCTGGTCTCTAGTCGGGTCAGGAGAAGGATCAAGAAAATCCAACTGATCGATAGTGACAATTTCTTCGCCATGATTAAAGTACATCACACGAAAGAATGTTGACACCACAGCTTGCATGGCATAGACATAATCATGTCCAAGGAGCATATTAAAGTCCAAAGGGTCTTCTATCACCATGAAGTCAACTAAGACAATCTTCCCACCCAAAGTAACAGGAGTTTGAGTAAGAATTCCCAAGGCTACACAAGTTCTTCTAGCAAATGCCAGTAACTGACTAGCAGTCGACACAAGGCTAGGAGATCCCATACCTTGCCAAGCACGAGCAGACAAAATACTAATTGAGGCTCCTTCATCAACAATGCAACGAGCAATTGTATAGGGTTCAAATTTGACCTTTATCTAGAAAGGTGCATGGGAAGGAAGGCGCAGCTTAGCTAGGCTATCCCAATCAAAGGAAGCAATCCAAGAGCTTGGTGGGGGTTGATCCGAAGCAAGTTCAGTGCCCCCTTGTTCAGTAAGATCTGAACTGGCAGTGAAGAGAATGTGACTAGTAGACATTTCACTCTCTGAAGGAAGAGTGGGATTGATCGATACTGGTATCGATTCAACCGCTTGGTGAAAGTCACTCTCCGAAGGGAGAGTGGGATTGACCAAAGATGACATTGGTTCAATCACATGAGGATCACTCTCCGAAAGAAGAGTGGGATCGACCAAATATGAGATTTGTTTGACCACTTGATCAACCAAAGGTTGAGTAGGATGTTGAGAAACTATAGGGTGTTCAGAAGAACGAAATCCATGAGTCTTGGACCACACTCTTCGCACCTCTCGGATAGCAGGGCACAGATGAGTAAGATGATCTCCCTTGCATAGCACACAAGGGAACTTAAGATGATGCTTTGAACGACCAGTTTTATCAACAGTATCAGCATGACTAGCAGTGGCTGATTGTTTGCTCTCAACATGACCTGTAGAGGATGAGATTTTTCCCCCAGTGTGAACAATAGAGGCTGGGTGACTAGGTCCAACCTCACTAAGAGAGGTTGGTTGTTGAGAGACTCCATAATGTTCAAAAATGGGATGACCATGAATCCAAACTCTTCGCACCTCTACAATAGAAGGGCATTTATAAGTAAGGTATTTTCCCTCACAAAGCTTACAAGGAAACGTGGGCTTGTGTTTTGAACGGGTAGACTTGTCAACAGTGTCAACATGACTCGCAGTGGTTGACGAGTTGTCTTCAGCTTGAACCATAGAGGTTGAAAGACTGCCCCCAGCATGACTTGCAGAGGCTAAGAGACTAGGTCCGACATGACTTGCAGAGGTAGGACGGGCACCATCAACATGAACAACAGAGGATGAATGGTTAGGATCAACATGCTTTGCAGAAGTTGAGTGTGTGCCCCCAGCGTGAATAGCAGAGGCTGGGTGGATAGATCCAACTTGAACAACAGAGGTTGGATGGGTAGGTTCAACTTGAACACCAGAGCTTGAACAAGTGCACTCAACGTGAACACCAGAGGCTGAGTGACCGGATCCAACATGAACAACAGAGGTTGGATGGGGAGGTTTAACTTGAACACCAGAGGTTGAACGAGTGCACTCAACGTGAACACCAGAGGCTGAGTGACCGGATCCGACATGATCTGAAAAGGTTGGAAGGATCCCACCAGCTTGATCACCGGAGGCTGGATGGATAGCTCCAACATGAACAACAGAGGTTGGATAAGAAGGTTCAACTTGAACACCAGAGGTTGAACGGGTGCACTCAACGTGAACACCAGAGGTTGAGTGACTAGATCCAACATGACTTGTAGAGGTTAGATGGGTGCCCCCAGCCTGAACAACCGAGGCTGGGTGGTGAGGTTCAACTTGAATTGCAGAGGTTGAATGGGTGCCCCCTTGCTTATGTGCTTTCTTCCTATTCCTCCTTCTTTTACTCCTTTTAGACTGACAGTTACTAGTATCAGTAATTTCACCGCATGAGGTAGAAGGAAGAGGAGAACTAACTACAAGTGAAGGGGAGACAGTGTTTTGATTCCCCCAATATAAGGAGCTTACTTGAGAAGCATCAGGAGCATTCAGGACAGTTGGAGTGGAAAACAACCACATCGGTAGCCCTAGGGTGAATCCCGGAAGATTCAAGGTGGCCATCAAGGGAACACCAACATTCCCTGTGAGAGGAATAGGACAAGGAGCTCCCCTCATGGGGATCTCTTGGTTGGTGTTCAAAGGGGTGTTAGCCATAGATTAAAAATAAGAGACAAAGTCTGAGGTTGATGGTCAACCAAAATTACAAAGCATACACCTAAAGGCCCACTAAGTACAGACAAACCACACAGCACTCACTAAAAATTCCTAAAGCCCAACAGACAAACATGTATAAGATGTACTTTCCAGAAGAAAGATGATAGACAGTTACTTGGCATCCCTGTAGATGTTCTTAGGCACAAGCGGAGGAATCACCCACCGCCCTCCCACACTTTCTATAGGGGTTACCTTCCAAGTCTATCCAAGGTCAACCAAAAATAACCTTCCGGTGTACCTGTGTATGAACCCTAGATGTCAAAGAGACTAAAGGCTACCTTAACTAAATTGACAGTCTGGGGGGACAGTCGTCAGCTGAACTCGTACGCATGGGCAGGGTAGCTAAGCCCGAAACTCTGTCTAGGACAGAATCCCCAGATGCGTAAAAGTCCTGGGTTACGTTTTGACAAGGATTCGGAGGGTTATCTCCTCTGTCCAAACCTCCATGCGGCCTAGTGCTTAACTCCCGTTTGAGAGGAGCTTCCCAGATACAATCAATATAGAAAAGGATTTACCTAGTGATAGGCCAACTACGTCTGAAATTTTAACACTTGTGGGAAGTTTAAACTCCCTATCCCACACGTCTAGCCTAAGCTAGTTGGTGTATGACCCTATAAAATAAAACTTACTAGTAATTTTTAAAATTATATCGTTTATTTTATGGGTTGTTTCTTACTCAGAGGGTAAATGGCATGAAACTGATGTGGTGTTTTGACTCAAAATTGAAACAAAATGACTAAGGAAAGAGATATGATATGCAAAAGCAAAAACTATTCTCTTTATATTTTCAAATAGAAAACTTTAAATCCAAAAGATCAAATCTTTTTTTATATTTTTTCAAAAACAATGATATGCTATGCAATCTAGACTAAAAACCTAATCTACATGCATATAAAGCAAACATTTGTTTTTGTATTTTTCTTTTATAAATGCAAAAGAAAAAATCAGCCTATGAACTGATGCAAACAAGTACTGTAAGCAAAGCAAATAGACAACTACTCTACNGAGGCTGATCAGAAACATAGGACAAAAATCAAACCAAGCAAAGGAGACGGGGGAAAGACCAAAGAACAAACCCTAATGCTATAAAAAGGCTTACCCCATAGATAGAGAACAAGCAAAAAGCATGACACTAACTCCCTAGAGTCATGCACCTGCAGAGGACCCTAAAAGACCTACTCAACAGCCCACAAACAGAAGAAAAATCACAAAAAGAGGAAAAAACACTGTTTACAGGGGCATTCGCGACTGTCTATAAGTGCAACCCGCGAATGGCTCACGACTGTTCAGTATAGCAACCCACGAATGCAAGAAATTATTCACGACTGTTCAGAAGAGCAACCCGCAAATGGGTGGAAAAATTCCCAAAAAGGTCAAAAACCACCTTAAGAAGGCAGGGGAAGTGTGCTATCAGATTTATAAAGTGTTCCTAAGTGGCAAGAAGGACCTGAAATAATGCAAAAGACTGAAAGAAATCAAGAGAAACCCCAAACAGAAAAGGCTCTCCCCAGCGGAGTCGCCAATTCTGTTGTAAAGGAAAGTATCCTATGGCTAGGGTTTAAGAGGCCATCAACGTACTGGGGTTGAAAGAGAGATGCACAATGTTCAACAAGTATATATAAACAAGATCAGAGATGACAAAGGTCCACACCTGACTAACTGAAGGCTGGTCCAAGCTTTCTCTTCAATCCTCTTCTTGCTCCTCTCACTCCAAAAGACCTGCAAAATGAATTATACCTTCCTCAAACCATTATGACCACATATAAACAATGATAATCAAATAAACATGGAATAAATGATCTGAATAACATCATCATATGATCATAAACAGAGATTCAATCACACATTGAACAATGATTTGGGAAGAAGAAGGACATCACATCTTTATTAATCTTGAAAACAAGTACAAGTATACCTTCTCTTCAAGTTTGGCACCTCACGAAACCTTGATCTGGTTCTGCTGCTTCTCTTCTCCAATGAACTCAGCCTCCAAGATCTGCAACACAAGGGGAAGAACTACAGGGCAAAGGTGTGGGAAAAGAGAGTCCCAATTCCTCCAGCATAACAATGCATAAATTCAAGTCCCCTTTCATGGACCTCCCTACCTCTATTTATATGATAAAGAAGAGTTAGGGGCGAAGCCAAAGTGGTTACAACTGAAGAAGTCAGTTGGAAAACTACCCAAACTAATCCAAAAGGCGTGTTTTTATGTTTTAATGTTAAGAGACATATTCGTGACTATGAAGGAGTAAAAATCGCGAATGATCCACGAGTTTGCACAAGAGAAACCCGCGAATATATGCATTCGCGACTTGTAAAACACAAGAGTCGCGAGTGATTCGCGAGTTGCACATAAGGAGAGTCGCGAATACATAAAAAAACGAATTTTTAAGGTATTTTTGGGCATTTTCAGAATTTGGTGTCTTCCGGAAAGTTTTAGCTAACTGAAATACCTTTCCAACGATGTAGAAATGAGGTCAAACAGAGTTACAGAACTCAAGATATGGGTCCTCCAAGATAGGTGTTTTTTCAGTGACTTTCAATGAAGTGCCGACATGCGACAAAATCATGGGAAAGTGGTCACAGGCAGAGATGTGTCATTTTGGGCTATAATAGGGTTGTTGTTTATTTCCATGCATCCTTAATAATGTCGAGAGGAAGGATGGACAAAGAGCCTTCTCTTAAGGATTCATTTCAGAACAAGTCTTACCTATGCAAAACATGTTCTTTATTATATGAATACATGCTAGGAGGTCTATACCTTCTCCTGTACTTGATTTTTTGGTTATACAGTATCGCTCTGCTCTAAAGGAGATTACTGGTTCGAAGAATCTACTGATTATGCATTTTTGATAAATTACTATCAGGGTTTATAACTCATCACGCTTTTATAAGGTAGGCATTAATATTGTTTTAATATTTTTGGCTCTGTAAAATATTTTAGTGCTTATGCACCTATACTTGAACTACATACTACATTTAATAAGTCCTAACCATTTCAAAATTTATTTTCCAAACTCTACCAACCTCGGAGGTGTAGGTTGTTCTCTGATTTTTATATTACGTACTCCTTCCAAATGGATCTATGGCCTGTAAATTAAGTTTTAAGTTGAAATACTTATCTACATTGATTAAAGTTTGGCAAAGAATGTTTACCTATAATAATTAGGGTTTATTTGATATGCCTCCTTGATGTGTGTATTGAAAAGTTAACTGCATGGCTTGCTTTATATCTGGTTAATTTTTTAATCATGGTTTTTGTCATGTAAAAACTTAACATTTAACTACTGCTAGTACTGTAACCCATCACCAAGGTAATGTTTACTCTCTATTTGAAAACCTCGTGGGTTTTTAGTGATAGATGCTTAAAGAAAGTCATATTTAAGAATTAATTTTTATTTACTCCTGTGCATAGTCATAGGCTCATGCAAAGAGTTATGTGTAGTTTTAAATCATTTAATCTACATCCAAAGGTTTATGAATTACAGAGCATTCATTGCCTAACAATTGACTTGGTCTCTTTATTATTCCTTAAAAAAGCATTATTGAGTTGTTAAGTTATCTAAGGGTAAGGGATGATGCACTAAAAATTACGACACACTCCATGATAGGAGGCAACACTGAAGAAAAAAAAATTACTAAGGCATATAAAATATGTCTATTACTTATACCCTAGGATCTATATATTTAACCAACAAAGCAATGTCGATCTTGACAAAGCTCTCATATCCCTTAACTAGTAATCCTTCTCAATTTTGACTCTCGATGATGACTGGGAAAATAAAAATAATCTTCCTTCTATGACTGTGATTAATTTAATACTCGACTACCATTTATAATGGGCTTATTACTGGTCTTGGGAAGGGAAAGATTCGTTTCTACAAATAGTTGGGCATCTTGATTTAAAAACTATAATGTGGATTATAGAGGTTACCTTAAATTTCGGTTGTTGACTGTTAAAGTAACATTTTAGAAAATATATTTATGAATCCATGATAGATTTTTTGGGTACGCTATGTTTATCATATCTAATATAATCCTTTATTTGTATATTATGATCTTCTTTTCTGATCGTATAATATATGTATCATATAATATATATATCATATATATATAGATATATACATGCATATATATATATAGGGTAAACATATAACTATAGGTTATATAGGGCATAACTATAGGGTATATACAATTCTTAATATGACAGTTTAGCTTTGTTGTATTGAGTGGACCCTTAAAACCGAATGATTGCCTAAACATATGCAGTTGTGATTTAGGTAAAATACCTCTATCTAGATAACTGTAATGTAAATCTCCCGTAAGTATGAGATTGGTGAAGAAGATCTATTCATCATGAATAATGTTTACAACTTCGTGATATGTTATTAAAATATAAGGAAACACTACAATATATGATGATTATACTAGCCTTTGAAACACATAAAGTAAAAGGAACCATAACTAGTTTTATCAAAATTGTTAGCATCTGTAATATATATTCCAGTGTTCCGTTGATAGACAAAATAATGTTAAAATCTATATCCTTTTATATAAATGGAGGAAAAATATAAATGAATTATGTCAGTAAAATTAACCCCCAAAATAATATGCATTCTATCTTGCATAATAAATCAGTTACTTTGATTAACACATACGCAATGATGATGGTTGCGGATCCATTTCATTTTAATGAAGAAGAACAATTGAAAATATAGGAAACAATATCGATTCACCTATTATACAAGAATTTAAAATCCATAACTATGAAATTACGTGAACATAAATTAAGAATCATTAGTAACCTAAATAAATTTGTAGCACCAAATGGGATGGGAGCAACCATGTTCCTCCCAACTGTAGATTGAGAACAGCCTTTCCTTGGTGCTCTAATCAGCCCCGAGCCAAATCGTGCATACCAAGAGTGTAAAAGGGTCAACCTCAGTCACAAAAATATGTTATTCAGTAAGAACTTATTTCCTAACACCAAAGTGCTGACACAACAAGTCTTTCTTCTTAGCATACTAAGCAACGTCCTTCCTCCTACATATTCCCTATTTACAGTTACTTTTCCTATGTCTTTTAGAAACAACCAATTCCTCTTGGAATTTTTCCAGATATCAAAATCCCTGATTTTTAGGGAGCATCTAGTGCCATTAATGTGCTATCGGCACTTGTTTACACTTCCTCGAGGTTATCTCTTTCTTATCCTCTAGTCTTGTATGCACAATTTCCTCATTTAACATGGTTGTCCTCCATTATTCTCTAATTTATTAAATCAAAATGGTTTATTGCATCTTTCCAATAAATGGAAAATTGGCATACTTTAGATCTATCCATTTTATTAATTAAACAATAAAACTAATAAAATCATAAGTAAGCATAATGTATTTTCTTGGAAATGTAACACATACACATTGTGTATCTGCATTCATTGCTCCTATGTACTCGACCTCAACTGATGAAAGGGAAATAGTGTGTTGTTTCTTACTTGGATAGCAAATAGAACCATTTTCAACCATGTATACATAACCTGAAGTGGAATTCATGTCACTGGAATCTCTAGCCTAATATGAATCAATAAATCCTACTAATTCCAGTGCAGAACTAGCTACATAGTGTATCCCAAAGTGTTTGGTTTCTTGCACATAATGCAATATCCTTTTGGAATCCTTCCAATGGATTTCATGAGGATCCTACATATACCTTGCAACAACTCCTATTTCATAATTTGAATAACTGCAAAAGCGTGTGAGGTACAACAAAATCCCAACTAGGTGTTTATAGAATGAGTTGTCCACCAGTGGAGATGAACCAAAATCACCTCGTTTTAATCCTGAAAGAAAGGGACACTTAGATTCTTTACATTCAGCCATTTTGAAATTTAATAACATATTTGAAGCATATTTTGAATGGCTGACCTTAGTACATGCATCATACATCTTAATCATAGAAAATGTATTGTGCAATGAATACTAAATTGAACCTATATCATCAATGCAATTTCAAGTGGTCAAAATATCATCAAAATATAGTACTATGATATAAATGGAGTCATCTAAATGCTGCAAATACACAATAGTATCATATTTTTATATTTCAAATCCTTGTTAGAGAAGAAAGTTGTCCATCATGGCATACCAAGCCCTCGAGGCTTGCATAAGGCCATAAAGAGACTTCTTCCACCTTCAAGGAAGTAAAGGATCATGAATGAAACATTTATGCTACTACATATAAATATCATCATAAAAGTAACCATGAATAAAATCACTCTTCACATCCACATGGTGCATTTCCCATCTCTTAGATGCAACAATGGCCAAAACTAGTCTGATTGATCATTTCAATAGTAGAATTAACCGCAGGAGCTTGCCACATCACCTTTACTCCCTCTGTAGGTGAGGTTAATAGCCTGAGATATTAAAATTTAAAATTGTTATTGCAATACTTTTGGCTTTTCCTGGATTTGACTGTGACCACATAGGTATCATATAATGTGTCATTAGAGAGTGTACATACATGTTTTACTCGAACAATTTATGAATATATTCTCTTTATATTGATTTATTTTTGTTTTGCAATAGATTTCTAATATAGATATATTACCAATTTGATGATCTCCAAAATTTTCAAATCTCTTAAAAGAATCTGAGATTAACTATTAGATTTGTAAAAATCTAGTAGTAGTGGGCTTGACACCTACATTTAGTGGCTTCCTCAATGATGGCCCTAATTACGAGTAAGCCATCATTTTTTTGGTGGATATGTTTGAATCATGCTTGGTGTTTTTCACATAGAGTCCCAGTCCATGTCCATCCATAAATAAAGAGCACAGTATCAAAAGCATTGTAAAAATCTAGGAATAGAAGACCTGACACCTACATACGGTTGCTTCCCTCAATGATGGCTCCAATTCTGAGCATGCCATAATTGTTTTGGTGGTTGTGCTTGAAACATGCTTGTCATTTTGTACAGATATTCCCAGTCGAAGACCATCTAGAAATAAAGATCCCAGTTTCAAAAGCTTTTCATGCCCTTAAAGGTCTTTCACTACTATTGCAAGAAATGTTTTAATAGATGTGGACTACTCCAGATGCAATTGTTACATTGTTGTCAAGTCCCTTGGCTTAGTAGTATCTCTTAGCATTCAAGCTTCCTTTGTACCTATCTTTCTCATCTGCATCAGGTTTGATACAGTACCCTAATTCTAGACAATTGCCTTGACTCCTTGATGTAAAACATAGTTAACATCGAGAATCAACGAAATAAATTTTCTTTGATGTCTTCTTCTTTTCATCATATTAGATTAGGGGTTCATCAAAATTCTCACATACAGGAATAATAGGAATGCTAGATCTCATCTTCTAATATGAGAATTTTACATCTAGTTTCCTCTCTCAAGCTAAATGTTGTAATGGTGGAATATACCTTTAGTGGCTATATTTGCACTTATTTTTCTTCTTTCTTATGTATATCATAAGTTCTTTTAACTTTTCTCTTCATCTTTCTTTTCAAGGAATATATGAATTTTTGGCTTCATATGAACTACTTTATCTTAGGGATGAATAACCTTCATATCCTACTATATATTATATAGTCAAGAACCATACACACCCAAATACTTAAATCCATCTTAGAAATTGTTCTTTCGTAGCATGTGCATTTCTGTGGCTAGCCCTAGCGATGTACGGTAGCTTGCTTACCCAAATTCCAATTTTGCTTGCCCATATATACACTTTTGGTCCAAGATTGTCGCATAGTTTGTTGTATGTATACATGCTTCATATTGTGAGATTAGCTTCAAGATTTGTTGATGCCCATAATACTCTTCCTCTTCATTTATTTCTGGCATGTTTACTCTTTTCTTATTACGGGCTACGACTGGTAAAGAAATCTATCCAAAAAAAAAAAAAAAAAACCCTTACTATCCTTTCCTACACCTCCCTGACAGTTCAAGTAAAGCATGCACATCCTGACTGGATTTCTTCCCTCACCCATATAGCCTCTTTCCTACTCTATTATTCTCCAACATGATTTCCTCTACAACCAGACATTAGCACTATCACAAACCCTAAATTAATGACCTTCCTAAGTGTTGAACGGGTGGGGGCAATAATTCTGAGAAGAGTTTGTTATGTTAAGAGGAGGTATCTAAGAAGATGGGGTGTTTAAGAATATGTACGATAAGAAAGAGGATACATAAGAAAATAAGATGTTCCCATTAAGTGGAGTGGTAAATTAGAAAGTGTGAACATGGATCTATTATTTAATCAAGTACTAAAAGAAAATTGAAAGAGACAAATATACCAAATATCTAACTCTAAAACTGGAGGTTTCTTACCCTGGTAGGCTTCTTCTGGTGCAATCTCATAATAGATTTTATGAGGACTCAAATTTGTTGAGTATGGTGCTATAGAAGTAGCTTCTTTCTAGAGCTCCAATTCTACTATTTGAAAATGGAGCATGCTTTGGGTTGTTTTCATCAACATGCAATACATTTCCTCACCAAGTGCATTTTAGATTGGTGAGTCTTTAGTAAAATTTTCGCACTTGACACTGTCTTTTCAATCTGTATGCTTGATTTATCTTACCATGTTGATGCAATATTCAGTCAAAGTGGTTTTAACCTGATTAACCATACTGTCTGCTACTTCTTTAGATAAATAGTTATTTAACAATGTTATTCATCTCACAGTGTTGTTCCAACATATCTTGGCTTGATTGGAGGTTGCAGAATAAGAAATAACAAGTTTTTAATCTTACTTCATGTAGGTCAAGAAAATAGATTCTAGATGCTTTTTCTCTTGCACCATTTTCTGTTATTATATTGCTGCACCTCAAGCGTCAATTCATATACTTAACAGGTATTCCTCGAGTACAATAAAAACATCTTTATATTGAACTTCCAATGATGGTACTTCTCACTGATTCCTCAATTTTATTCTATATTAGGTTGTTTGGATGTATTATCTCTCCTTTGAAATATATTTTTTTCATAAGGGTAGTGTAATTTTTGTCGCCAAACAATTAAAAAAAAACACTTCAATTAAATATTTGGTAGATGCAAAGGAATGTCTGGTATAAAGTTAGGTTGAAATATTGGTGCCGGTATATGAAAGTCAATTAAATATTTTTTTTATTTGTACTTTGAGTTAGACATGAGTTATATTTACTAGTGATGTTATTTATTGTCTTGTATGCTTTTCAACTATAACTAGACAAGAGTGAGAAAAGATAAGTTCAAAGCATAATTTTAATCTCTTTCAACTTTTATACTCTCGAATGTGGACCTTTGGTCACCCTTTGGGAGTGTTAAAGTTGAAAGAGATGAACACTATGCGTTCAGACTTGTGTGGATCAATATCTTTGCTACATTGTTTGGGTGTTCTAAGCTAAGTATAAGGAAGGTGTCAACTCTCATATTTGGTTATCGTATTAGTTTTCTATGTACTTTGAGTTAGATTTACTACTGCTGTTATTTATTGTCTTTGTATGATTTTCAACTTTAACACAGGGACCTTAGGGAGTGTTAAAGTTGAAAGAGATGAAAAATATGATTTAACCTTATCTTCTCTAGTTAGAACAATAATATTTTGTTTCTAGTACTATTTTGTCATCGTTTGTCATAGTTTATGTCTATTTGAGATGGTTTGTATTTTCTCTAATGCCTATCTAAAGTTGAAAGAGATGAAAAATATGATTTAACCTTATCTTCTCTAGTTAAAACAATAATATTTAGTTTCTAGTACTATTTTGTCATCGTTTGTCATAGTTTATGTCTGTATGAGATGGTTTGTAGTTTCTCTAATGCCTATTTATGTATTTCAGTTGCAGTTGAAGTTTCTAAGATAACTACTTTTTATAGATTTCACTTCTCTTCCTTGTATAAGTTGTTTATTTGATTCTGGTTTCTATAACTAATGAATCTTATACAATGATGACAAAAATAAATAAAATAGTGTACCTTGATAGAGGGAAAATATGATTGGCCTTGTTGGTCCTATAAAGGAGTTGCATGTCCACCTTATTTAGTTCACCTTGACCTTTTGGGTTTGTGGTTTGTTTTGTTGTGGCCCCCTTGGTTGAAACTTGACTCATGATCCTTTATCTTACTTGGTACATATTTTATGTTTATTATTGTTTTGAAGCCCTATCTTAAGGAGTATCTATATTATAAATTGAATTTTTAATTTAAGATGAGAGACAACTCCATTTCGTGGTCTGTTGCTCAGTGTGAATGAGATCTCCCACTGGCTCAATGCGCTCACAGAAAATCCAATATCTAGTCTTGTATTCATTAGGTACATCAAGGACCCAATCATCTAATGATACATCATAGCATCAACCAAATTTGATGAAGCATTGCTCAATAGCTTCAGGTTTATTTCCATAGATGTGGTCATGGCCTTGCAGCCCATCATCCCGAATGTCCTTAGAATATCTACTGCATACTTCCCTTGTCCCAGGGATATTCCATCCGCATTCTACAACACCTCCATGCCCAGAAAGTAGTGCATCATACCCAAGTCTTTCATCTCGAACTCGGCAACAAGCTTCCTCTTTGTATCAGCAATCAACCCATCTACACCCGTTACAAATAGGTCATCTACATACAGTAGGAGTACCACTAGGTTCCCTTCTTCAACCTTGTAGTAAAGGTTGGAATCTGCTTTACTCTTGGTAAAGCCCAAATTGGTTAAGAATGCATCAATCTTCCATACCATGTTCCGGGTGCCTGTTTCAAACCGTACAAGGATTTCTTAAATTTACACACATGAGTCTCCTTGTCATGTGTCTCAAAACCAAGTGGATGCTCCACATAAAATTCCTCTTCTATTACACCACTCAAGAAAGCAATCTTGACATCCATTTGGTGTATTTTCCATTTCATTACTACATCCAGAGAAAGTACCAATCTGATGGAAGTGTATCTAGCTATAGGTGCAAAATTCTCTTCATAATCCATCCCTTCTTTTTGGGAGAAGCCACGAGCCACAAATATTGCTTTATATTTCTATATGCTACCATCTGCAGCATGCTTGATCTTGTAGATCCACTTGGAAGTCATGACAAAATTCCCCTCTGGTCTTGGTACAACATCCTGGACATCATTCTTCATGATTAACTGGTACTCCTCGATCATAGAATCCTTCCATTCTTCCT
The DNA here is from genome assembly GCA_001517045.1 of Pseudotsuga menziesii. Lineage (NCBI taxonomy): Eukaryota > Viridiplantae > Streptophyta > Pinopsida > Pinales > Pinaceae > Pseudotsuga > Pseudotsuga menziesii. The sequence continues at coordinate 338,664 of LPNX010107957.1, forward strand.
TCTCTGTCACGTCTTCATAGTTGGAAGGTTCTCTATTAGTGAAGCCACATAATAGGGATACATAGACGGAGCAGGGCCTAGTTCTTCTCCTTTCTCTGTGTATTTCTTCTGGAGCCCCATATTTTTCTGCACCTTGGATAGCCTCCCGTACCCATGCAGGTTTCCTCTTGTGAGGGTTCTTCTCTTGGGGTGGATCTACAGGCTCTTGTGGTTCTTCTATTTCTCGATCTTCTTCTTGATTTGCATCATTCATAGTTGTATTTTGTATTATGGGTATTTCTATTTCTTCAGGGTCTTCAGCAGGTCTCTTTCTGGATTTGTTGTACGCTAAATCTTCATCAAATGTTACGTCCCTATTGATGTCGATCTTCTTAAATCCAGGGAAGTATATTCTATAAGCCTTCGAGCTTTCACTATATCCCACAAGTATACCCTTCTTCCTGGAAGGATCTAACTTTGTCCTCTTCTCTTTTGGAATGTGTATGTGCACTAGACAACCAAGTATTCTGAGATGACTGACTTCTAGTTTCGTGCTTGAGAAGACTTCTTTAGGTGTCTTGTTCTTGAGTACTTTATGTGAAGTACGGTTTTGTACATACACAACTGTTCTAGCAGCTTCTACCCATAGATGCATAGGAAGATCTTGATCATGAAGCATTTCCCTTGTAGCTTCCATAATTGTTCTATTCTTCCTTTCTGCAACCCATTATGTTGTGGATTATATGGAGTGGTTAAATCCCTCTTAATCCTTGAATCCATGCATAATTATTTGAATTCATTTGATGTGAATTCTCCACCATTGTCTGATCGAAAGGTATTGATTTTATTTTCTGTATGATTCTCGATAAAGGCTTTGAACTATTTGAACTTGTTGAATACTTCATCCTTGTTTTTCATGAAGTGTATCCATGTCTTCCCATAAAAATCATCAATGAAAGAAACATAGTATACATACCCATTTAATAACTGGATGACATCGGACCGCATACATTGGAGTGAATGATTTCCAAGATTCCTTTTGCCTTGCTTTTGCTACTTCGAAATGTTTTCTTTGTGTACTTTCCTTTTTCACATCCCTTGCAAACTCCTTCATGTTTTGTCTACATTTCTAGAAGTCATTCAACATCCTTTATTAGAAGTGGGAGTGCCCTATAGTGCACATGTGCAAGCCTTCTATGCCAAATTTCATTTGGCTCTACCGAGTCATGGACCAAGGCTTGTCCTTGTTGGCCCTTCAATTTGTATAGTCCTCCCTCTTGCTCTCCAATTACTACTGCTTCGTCAATAGTATTTCCTTTTGGCCATATGAGGACTTTGCCATCTATAAATGCAACCCTCATTCCTTTTGCATCTAATGCTAAAATGGAGAGAATATTCTTGATTAGTCCTGGTACAAACAAGGCATCCTTCATCTTCATAGACTTTCCAAAGTCTAGCTTATAGGAGGATTCACCACTACCTTTTATGGGATATTGGTAGTCATCCCCAAGTTTTACCTTGTGGGTTGAATTATGTTCAGATAGTTTCACAAAATATTCCTTGAATCTCGTTGTTAGCACTAAATTTATTTTTGTTAGAATTGGTCTTATTGCCTTCAAAATTTTAAGTTTCCATGGGTGATTGAGTTGGTTTCCAAAGTGTTCTCATTAAGCTATTTCTAGGTTGGCAAAGAAGAGAAGTTAAAGGAATTTTAGGTAAAAAGAGAAATAAAATTTTCACAAGTGGGGAAAAAAGTTTCATTAACTTTTGAATGAAATTTATAAAACGGGTTTTATAAAATTATTATTTTATTTATATTCAAACTTATATAGTTTTGAATTTTTTTTCCAAAGGAAAAAAGCAGCCTCTTATTCACCAAACCAAGTCTTAATGAAGGTTTAAGCACTAAACAAGATTTATTACTTTTCTTAAGGTATAATCAAACCACTAGCACATAAAATAATCCAACGGCTTAAAAATAAAGTGAGTATTCATCAACGGTTATTATCAGATCCGGAGGGTAAAGTTGTGAGGTGGTTAAATTGGAAAGGTGGTAGCAGAATTTAAACCACTTTCCACGTGGTAAATTTTGGTGAATTCCGCGGAGAAAAGTGGTTTGGCAAAAACAAATTAGTGGAGGCTCCCGAATAGACCATTATGTAAAGGTAAAGTTGACTTGGTTTTTGAAAAATAATTTCATTTGTGTGCTGCATGCGAGAGGAAGGAGACAGTCTTCCATATTTCCGATGTGAACTTTTACATGTTTAAAATCACAGGGAAAATAGTGAAGATAAAGAATCTGATCAAAGAGATGGAAATTGATTTTAATAGAGAAATAAAAGGGAAGCCACCACTCAAAGAATGCAGAAGGGAAGCCCAAAAACAACATCAGCCCAGAAGTGTTGCATAAATATATACCATGAGAGCATTCATGAAGGTATTGGTATGTGTTTAAAGCCTTACAAACAGAATTTACAGTGGAGAGTGTACCAAAGCTTGGGATTATTCAAGTGTTTGGAGACACTATTAACAAATATGGCTACCTTGATCAATCAATTCATGGGATTTCTCTTACAGTAGATGATCTTACAAGGATAGATGCTATATGTTCTCTGTTTATGAATTTCAATTTATGAATTACAGTTAAACAATTCAAGGTTTAGAAGTGACATAACATATTTTTTCTAAAAATGATTGTTTTAGCCATTTTCTTCAAAGACGTGTTTCCAGAAAACAAAGAAGCATTTTCAAAAAATGAAAGAGGTTTTTCATAATAACATTATGGTATACAATAACATCTCTCAATTTTTACCCAAGTGCTACATATTTGGAGAATCGAAGTCATCTTCAGAGGGAAAATGTTCAGATTTCAAAATGATTGTTCTAGTCATGAAATTAAAATTGTTTACATCAAATGAAGATGAATTTTGAAAAACTGAGAGAGGCTTTTATTCATGACATACCTATCCACAATAACCTCGTTCATTTTTCACACAAGTGCTACGTTTTAGTAGAAAAAAAGTCAGTTGTATAGGCCATTTTTCATGTTTTCTAAAGGACTATTTCAGCCATAAAATTCAAAGAATTGTTTTGGACAAATGAAATTTAATTTTACAAAACTGAGAGAGGTTTTTATTACTAATAGGCCTATAATCAAAAATTTCCTTCATTTTTTACACAGTAATCACAGGTTGGGAGAATTTAAAATATCTTCACAAGTCATTTTTCCAGAAATCTACAATTTTATTATCTGAGTCATCAGTTTCAAAGGAATATTCCGAGGATCTTGAGATGCTTTTGGAGAAATGAAGACATGGTTTTTGTGGGGAACATGTCCAATTATGAAAACCTCTTCCATATTTCACACAACTATCACCATTATAGATATGCAAGAGAAACATTGTTGTAACTGTTTCTATTTTTAGAGTTCAGTTAGGTTTTGAATTCAAAGTTAGGTAGAGGTTATTCTTATATAAATTAAAATGTGATTGATAGTTGAGGGGGGATTTTTTCAAGAGAGGAGAGGATATAAATTGTAATGGATTCAACTTTTTAGTAGACGAATGAAATTTACAGAGGAGGAATGTAAAACCTTTTTCATGTCAGAGACTCTTATGCCATCTTTTTCTTCAGTAAGTAATTTCTTTATGTGACTGTTTATCCTGTTTCCCACTCCATTTTGTATTTTCTTTCATGCTTGAATATTACTGTTTATGGGATATAATTCATCCTGCATGCTCTAGGCCCATTATTCAAGCATTTTCAAAATATTTTCTTCTAAAGTCTTGCAGAATTCACCCTAGTTAGGTGCTCTATTTGATGGGATGTCTCCCTTTCTCTACTAATCAACCTGCTAATACCTCAAGACATAGGAAATGGTTCCTACCTTGCCTCTGTTCATAAACTTTCAAAACCTTACCTCCTGCAACCTATTTCAGATATAATTGTTGACTCCATTTCCCAATGGTCTTCTCCATGACTATCCTACCAAGTATTTTAAAACAAACTTGTCCTATTTGTCCCATCAGAAATCTGACCTTCTGATTGTCTTTGATTGAATATCTTGAGTATAAAAAATTTGTAAATAGTGAGAGATCCCTCTTTGACTGTATTAGGTCAGAAATACATTCTAAAGTGGTTTTTGTTGTTACCTTGAGATTTACCTTTCACAACCTGGGTACATTTTGAGTGTTAACAAATTGGCGTCATTGCCGGGGAACGAAGGTTCAAATATTCCCTGCGTATGAACGACATAGTTTCATATTTTATTGTTTATGGTGAACAACAGTCAGATATCAGCAAGGTTGTGCATATTTCACTCGGTGACTCCATCTTCGAAGAATCCAGTTTTTAGAATTCCTATGGCAACTCCACTGTCAAAAGATTGTAAATTTTGAAGAGTTGATTCAGTATATTCATTTGTCGAGATGAGTTCTTTGTCTGCAAGGTATGCTCCTATGAATCATGCTCACATTCTTGGTTTTCCAAATCGAATACCTAAAGTGGATTGAAAAACAGGTCTTCCAAAGTTTAAAGATCAAAAGAATGATGATGTTGCCCTTCATCTGGTTAGATTTCATATACAAATACATAAGCTGGGAGTTAAATTTCATGAGGATTCTTTCATAAAATTGTTCATGGATACTCTATAAGGAGATGCAAGGTCATGGTATGAAGAGTTACCATCAAAAATTTTATTTTCCCTTACTAATTTTCATACAGTATTTCATGAACATTACAAAAACCAATACCCCTCCTTGTTGCTAGTTCAAGATTGTTGTATGCATGTTAAAGGTTTCATTGACAATTTGGAAAACTTGTATAGTGATGATGAGTTAGTGGATGAAGAGATTTTAGAAATTTTATATGAGAAACCATTTCAGAAAAAAGAAATACAAACTAGCTGTCTTCACATTCAAGAAAAATGTCAGTAGTTAATAATTTCTTCCTCTGCTGAAAGAGACATGAGCCAAAACTCTGATTCAACCAGATACATTTCTTTTCCTGAATTAGATGATAATTTGCAGTAGTATTTTAAATCTTTGTGTGACCAAGAAGGAATTTGGGATGGTCAATCCAACCCTTCTTCATATTATTCAACTTCTGAAGTTTTGTTTCAAGATGAAGCTGCTTATTCCCAATCAGAAAAATATTTTTTGCAACAACAATTTCCTCTAAGTTCTAATGCTTATGTGGGTGATTACATAAAGAATTCTGATTCTGCAAATTTTCAGTCTTACAATCCCTCCACATATTTATTTTCTGAAAATACAATTAAAGAGAAATCAGTCCTTGGATTAGAATTGGAAAAAAGATATGAGCATGAAGATGATCAGCTTAGTGATGTGAAAGAAGAAGGTTATACTCTTGATGGTTTTTCTGATGATTGCGGTCATCTTGCTAAAAATTATGTTGGTGATGGTTTTAAAAAAAAATTTAGTCTACATATATATAATGAAAAGGAAGAGCAATCATGCCATCAATCTCAATATGTGAAAGAACCAACAGTGTGCAATAAACAAAGGGATCACAAAGAAGGAGATGAGGACTCCCAATGGGATGTTTCTTTAAATCTTTCCAATTCAGAAACGTTTTGTCAAAAAGACATCTTTTTGCTTAATCTTGTTGAAGAACAAAATGATATTCCTATTGAAGTTCTTGAGAAGAATGGAGTTGGAAATTTAGAAATATTAAATGAAGTTGCTAATATATCATTTAAAAACAATCATGAGAATTTATTTCAAAGCTCTTTTAAAGATCGGTTTCACAGTATCCAAGAAGAGTTACTTTTTGGACAGCCTTGTTATGACAAACAAGTGATTGAGTATTTTGAAATTTGTCATGTTTTTTATGATCCAATAGTAGAGTACATGGATAAAAAATTTAGATGGAGTAGTTGGCTATATATTTGCACCAAAGGACAAATTTTTCATCATAACCTATTGCTATTTTTTTCTTATGTTCTAATTTTGATCAAGCGTGAGGAAGAAATGGAATTATTGGATAAATTGCTTGATTGGCTTCATTGGAAGTCAGATTTTGCTTGATTGGGAATTTGTGCTTATTTAAGTAGGATAGGTAGGCATGATAATCTCAACATGGAAAGCATTTCTTTTAGCAGTTTTCAGTTTGGTTTCAATTTCAAGTGCAATTCAGTTACAGGTTATAGGTTGACAGAGTGGGATTTGTTTGCAAAATGGTTTCAGTTGATGGTTCAGTTAAAAACAGGTTGAGGATTTCAGAGAAAAATTAAGAGAAACCCAATGGATTTGGCACTTGGTCTACGGGGTTCTTGTCTACCTTGCAGGGAGGATAGCATCCTTAGTTGGAGCCAGTTGTTAGCACTAAATTTATTTTTGTCGGAATTGGTTTTATTGCCTTCAAAATTTTAAGTTTTCATGGGTGATTGAGTTGGTTTCCAAAGTGTCCTCATTAAGCTATTTCCAGGTTGGCAAAGAAGAGAAGTTAAAGGAATTTTAGGTAAAAAGAGAAATAAATTTTTCACAAGTGGGGAAAAAAGTTTTATTAACTTTTGAATGAAATTTATAAAACGGGTTTTATAAAGTTATTATTTTATTTATATTCAAACTTATATAGTTTTGGATATTTTTTCCAAAGTCAAAAAGTGGCCTCTTATTCACCAAACCAAATCTTAATGAAGGTTTAAGCGCTAAACAAGATTTATTACCTTTCTTAAATTATAATCAAACCAAGAGCACATAAAATAATCAAAGGGCTTAAAAATAAAGTGAGTATTCATCAATGGTTATTATCAGATACAGAGAGTAAAGTTGTGAGGTGGTTAAATTGGAAAGGTGGTAGCGGAATTTAAACCATTTCCACGTGGTAACTTTTGGTGAATTCTGCGGATAAAAGTGGTTTGGGAAAACAACTCAATGGAGGCTCCGGAATAGACCAGTATGTAAAGGTAAAGTTGACTTGGTTTTTGAAAAATCATTTAATTTGTGTGTTGTGTGCTAGAGGAAGGAGACAATCCACCATATTTTCGATGTCAACTTTTACATGTTTACAATCAGAGGGAAAATAGTGAAGATAAAGAATCTGATGAAGGAGATGGAAATTGATTTTAAAAGAGCAAGAAAATGGAAGCCACCACTCAAACAATGCAGAAGGGAAGCCCAAAAACAACATCAGCCCAGAAGTGTTGTAGAAATATATACAGTGAGAGCATTCATGAAGGTATTGGTATGTGTTTAAAGTCTTACAAATAGAATTCACAATGGAGAGTGTACCAAAGCTTGGAATTATTCAAGTGTTTGGAGACACTATTAACAAATATGGCTACCTTGATCAATCAATTCATGGGATTGCTCTTATAGTAGATGATCTTACAAGGATAGATGATATATGTTATTTGTTTATGAATTACAATTTATGAATTACAGTTAAACAATTCAAGGTTTAGAAGTGACATAGCATATATTTTTTTTTGAAAATGACTGTTTTAGTCATTTTATTCAAAGACCGGTTTCCAACAAACAAAGAAGAATTTTCAAAAACTGAAAGAGGTTTTTCATAATAACATTATTATATACAATAATATCTCTCATTTTGTACCCAAGTGATACACATTGGGAGAATCGAAGTCATCTTCAGAGGGGGAATGTTCAGATTTCAAAATCACTGTTCTAGTCATCAAATTAAAATAGTTGTTTACATCAAATGAAGATGAATTTTGAAAAAATGATATATTGTTTTATTCACAATATACCTATCCACAATAACCTCTTTCATTTTTCACACAGGTTCTACGGTTTAGCAGAAACAAAGTCAGTTGTACAGGCCATTTTTCATGTTTTCCAAAGGACTATTTCAGCCATCAAATTCAAAGAATTGTTTTGGACAAATGAAATTTAATTTTACAAAAATAATAGAGGTTTGTATTACTAACAGGCCTATAATAAAAAACCTCCTTCATTTTTTACACAGTAATCACAGGTTGGGAGAATTTAAAATATCTTCACAAGTCATTTTTCCAGAAATCTACAATTTTATTATCTAAGTCATCAGTTTCAAAGGCAGATTCCAAGGAGCTTGAGATGATTTTGGATAAATGAAGACATGGGTTTTGTGGGGAACATGTCCAGTTATGAATACCTCTCCCATATTTCACACAAATGTCACCATTAGAGATATGCAGGAGAAACGTTGTTGTAACAGTTTCTATTTTTAGAGTTCAGTTAGGTTTTGAATTCAAAGTTAGGTAGAGGTTATTCTTATATAAATTAAAATGTAATTGATAGTTGAGGGGGGGTTTTTTCAAGACAGGAGAGGATCTACATTGTAATGGCTTCAATTTTTCAGTAGATGAATGAAATTTGCAGAGGAGGAATGTAAAACCTTTTTCATGTCAGAGATTCTTGTGCCATCTTTTTCTTCAGTAAGTAATTTCTTTATGTGACTGTTTATCCTGTTTCCCACTCCATTTTGTATTTGCTTTCATGCTTGAGCATTAGTGTTTATGGGATAGAATTCATCCTGCATGCTCTAGGCCCATTGTTCAAGCATTTTCAAAATAGTTTCTTCTAAAGTCTTGCAGAATTCACCCTAGTTAGGTGCTCTGTTTGATGGGATGTCTCCCTTTGTCTACTAATCAACCTGCTAATACCTCAAGACTCAGAAAATGGTGCCTACCTTGCCTCTGTTCATAAAATCTCAAAACCTTTCCTCCTGCAACCTATTTCAGATCTGATTGTTGACTCCATTGCCCAATGGTCTCCTCCATGACTGTCCAACCAAGTCTTTTAAAACAAACTTGTCCTATTTGTCCCATCAGAAATCTGACCTTCTGATTGTCTTTGATTGAATATCTTGAGTATAAAAACTTTGTAAATAGTGAGAGATCCCTCTCTGATTGTATTAGGTCAAAGATACATTCTAAAGTGGTTTTTTTTGTTACCTTGGGAGTTACCTTTCAGAATTTGGGTACATTCTGAGTGTTAACACCCGTCATGTGCTTTGAAGCCCCACTGTCAATAAGCTAATCTTTGCTACCATGTGTGACAGTTCCCATGAGAGTAGATATCAGAACATATTCTTCATCACTTGAAGAGTCTTCACTTTCTTGTTTGAATCTCTTCCTGGAAGGATCATCATCCTCTACAGTGTGAGTATGATGTATCATTTTGTGGTTCTTCTTCTTTTGAGAACCATTCTTATTCATAGGACAATTTCTAGCAAAGTGTCCTCTTTCATCACATGTATAACATCTGAGTTTGGATAGATCCTTGCTTGATCTTACAGAGTTATATTTCTGGTGAGAATGATTAACTTGGTGATGATGATTGTTCGTTTCGCTTTTCTTTGAGTGTATTGTGAGAGCTTGATTGTCATTTCCCATCTTTTCTTCTTCTTGTGAGCATTCTTTCCACAACCTACTAAACTTGATTAGATTCTTTCTAGCACAGATTCCTTGGATGAAAGAAATCCATGACCTAGGGAGACCATTCAAGGTGGTCATCACAATTTCTACATCATCTACTTCTTCATCCACTGCTTCAAGTTTTTCCTTGATTTGAGCGACCCTCGTGAAGTATGACTGTATGGTCTCTTCATTCTGGATCTTTACATTCTTCAACTGGTTCCTCAAAGTCATCTTCTTTTTAATGTTCTTCCCTTCAAATAGCTTGGTCAAGGCATCAAACATCTATTTAGGTGTCTTTAGGGCGGACACCTATGGTATGAGGTGATCATTGATTGAATCAGCAATAATCCTCTTAGCCATGACCAATTTACTTTTGTGTAAGGCCTTAGCCTCATCTCCCTCTAGAACTGGAACCTCTTCACTGATGTAAGAGTCCAACTCATTTTCTTCCAGGACCAGGGAGATCTTATACTTTGAGGCTCGGAAGTTATCATCTCCCTCAATCTTTTCATCAAGCTTGGTGTGATGATACATGTAGCAAGCCTTTCTCCCTGCTACAGGGGAAGGAATGTCTCCCTTATGCCTATATGGCACAAGGGTAGGTTCCTGCTAATGGTGAAAATACAGAAAAATGAAACAAAAATAACATAAGCAAAACAATAAACCAACACTAAGGCTAAGAACAGAAAGCTAAAGCTAAACTAAACTATAATCTAAGAACAGAATAGAAAGAAGGAGATGAAGCATTGGTGAACCCCTCTGCATAAAATGGGTTAGGGTTCTGCCTCCTTAAAACCTGCAAATAAACCTAAGCTACAATGGAAAACCTGCAAAACAATGTTAATAACAAAACCTACAAATGGAGATAAGGGTTAGAAAGCAAAGCATATTAAGAAGCAAAGAAATAAACATAAAATCGCAAATATACCTTTTCTGGTGGGAATGGGCCACCATGCCCTAGCTCATGGGAGCACATCTCTTTGTTTGGGAGCAATGGCTCAAAGGGGAATGGAAATGAAGGAGAGGGAGTGTGGGTGGTTTGAGAGGAAAAGGTCTCAAAGCATCCATGGGCAGCATAACAATAGGCAATGGGAGAAGTGTGTTAAGAGTGACCCCCCACCCTCCTTTTATAGCTTTTCCAAGCGGTTTTAGGGTTTTAAGCCCTTGGTCAAGGCTTTAGCCCCTTGTTTTGGCCTTTAGCCCCTTCTGCCCTAACTTTAGCCCCTTTTAGGGTTTTATCCCCTTTTTTAGGGCTTTAGCTCCTAGGGGGATATTTTGGGCTCTTTTTGGTGGTTTTAAGCCCTTTTCTTCATCCTTGGGCTCTTTTGGAGGTGTGGGGGTCCAATGGAAGGTCTGATGGAGTGATATGGGGGTTGTGAGATGGTGTCCTTGGGTGGTGTAGGCCATATAGAGATATGTGGGGGATTTTTGGGTTAACATATTACCCCCTGATGTGTGAGGGTAGGAGCTCAATGTATGGCCGATGGACATCATAGGATTTGTTGTGTAGAGGTGGTGCTTCCTGGGCTGGGGCATGGTGGCTTTTGGTTTTGGTATTAATTTGGTTCCCATCAATGGGTGAGATACAATAAATGTGTGACATGTATATGGACGAGGTAGGAATTCCCATGCTCGTGACAATGTTAAAAGAATCTTTTGATTTATGCTCTAAAATACAAGAGTCGATCATATACAACTGATGTTACAATGTTGGTTGCCTCTATGTCAGGATAAATACAATATTGATATGGTACATTGGACCCATGGCATTCTCATGGAATGCTACATCTGGGGTCTTTGACCAAGTACTGTGTGGAACAAACCCTGCACGAATCTCAATGGTGCGATGATGGAGTTGAAGTCGAGAACATGAGAAACAACCATCCCGAGAGGCACTAAGGACTCCTCTCAAGTGGTCCAAGGAACTCATCAATGATGTCAATGAAACCAAGGTACAGAGACCTCTAGGTATATCCTCTGGAATATGCGTGTTGGCATCGATAGAGGGAGACCTGCCCCTAGTAAAGGCAATGATGTTTCCTTGACTAGGAGAGTGATGTTTCCTTGACAAGGAAACCCAATGTGGGGATGCTACCAAACTGTTTTCTGTGGGGTGGTGTCTAGGGACACCATTATGGTACGATCTCGTGGATTTTTGGTGAGCCCAAGAAGGTAAATGCTTGATGGTGCTTTCAATTTGAGAGAGTCTAAAAGCATGAAGAAGACTCCAGTGGGGGCTCTTTTTTCATTGGTAGTCTCCTATTCCCGAAAAATGATAAAAGTATACATAGGAGAGCTTGCCCATCCAAGAGGGGATGAGAGACTTCTTTACCATTGGTAGTCCAATCAGGCCGAAAAAGGTTAAACCTATACTTACTGAATGGTCATTCAGATACTTTTACGATCATGAACGAAACAAAGTTTGCTCGGTGATATTTTCTTGATGAAACGGCTGGAAAAGAGCTTAATGACAACCAGTGGTGAGATTTTTTGTAAAGTGCAGCCCCTCTGCCCGAGAAAGCATAAAAGTATACAGAGGGGTATGGACTCAGCTTCAGTGTGCCAAGGAGGTCCTTTTCAATTGATGGTCTACATGGTCCGCAAAATGAGGTAAACGCGACGATGTAGATGCCCTTTCCTATACTTTAGTGAGTGGGAAAGGAAGCAGCTGCACTCGACAATCTTTTCATTGTTTTAAGGAGTCAGAAAAGAGCTTAAATGAAACTCCAATGTGGTCAACCGATGGTGGCACATGTGGTGCCCCATGTCAGGATGGTGGACAGAGGTCCAAAGGTCATCCACACAGTATGGCCAGAGTAGAAGGCTCTCAAACATACCAATACATGCATGGGATAGATCATGGTAGAGGCTTGCGAGTCAGTGCGGTAGAGGCATGCAAACCGAAGTGGCTCTTGGACAGAGGTCAGTAGAGTGTGTGTGTGTGCTACGGTGGATGGAATTGACCACATGCGATGTGAGTGAAAGTTCGTGGACACTTATATGCCAAATACATGGAATAAAAAGAAAGGGTTTTGTGGATGATGGTCCAGATGTCCGTGTAAGGTGCAATGGAAAAGACAATTATAAATACAAAAACAAAAGTAAAATTACATTCCTTAACAGGTGGTGGCCCTAAAACTTGCATGAGTTGCGATCGAGAAGTGTGATGCAAGTACCGGTCTGTAGACACTCACATCATCATGTCATGGCTCGTAAATCGACGTGACTTGTGGGAAATGGTCCCAAAATTGATTAATTAAACATGAGATGGTGGTCTCATAAAGAGATATAAAAAAATTTAGCACGGAGATGTGACAAGTGTCTTGAACAGGTTCTAGGTGACTTTTTACTAGCAACTAACGGTGTTTCCTTTGATTTTTACTGAAAAATGTTGAAAAACAAAAAAAGAAAATGAAGTGACTCCTTGGTGATGTTTAAGCGTAAAATTTCTTGAGGTAGAGCCCATTGCAGGGGTTCTCCAAGAGTTGTCCATCCGATTCAATGAGGGTGTATGCCCCTTTTCCGAGGCAATGGTGGATGATGTATGGGCCATACCACATTGATTCGAACTTTCCTTTGTCCAATTTATCATTGGATTGGTCATAGAATAGAACAATATCGCCTTCGGTGAAGTTGTGAGGGTGGACATGGGAGTCATATTGGATCTTTGATCATGTTTTTGCTACTTTGATGGCTTGGAGGGCAGCTCGATGGTCTTCTATGGTTTTCTCGGGTTGGAGGAGCCATTCTTCTAAAGGTGAAGTATCAGGAAGGAGTTCCATCGTGAGGTGGAGAGATGGGATTTAGCACTCTGTTGGGAATACTGATTCAACACCATGTACTAGACGGAAGGGGGTGAAAATGGTTGCATTTTTTGTGGATGTGTGATAAGCCCATAGGGCGGAGAATAGCATGTGATGCCAGTTGGTTTTGTGATTTCCTACCATCTGTTGGAGCATTTTTTTGATGACTTTGTTAACAACTTCAACTTGGCCATTGCCTTGGGGATAGTAGGATGATGAGTACTGGTGTTCGAACTTCAACATGGTTGATAGTTCATCCCACACAATGTCTTGGAAGTGTGTCCCATGGTCTGATACTAATTGTTTAGGGACACCAAATCATGTAATAACATGGTTGAAGAAGAAACGTGTTGCAGTTTTGGCTTTGCAATCAAATGTGGGCATGGCTTCGGCCCACTTGGTGAAGTAATCAAATGTCATGGTAATGTACTTGTGGCCATTATCAAAAATGGGGTTGATGGTCATGAAGTCGATTTCCCATTTGCAGAAGGGCCTGACTGTGACTACAGAGTGTAATGATGTGGGGGGGGTTCTTTCCTATGGGGCAAAGATATGACAACTATGGCAATGTTTGACTGCCTCTATGCAATCAGAAAAGATGGAGGGGTGGAAATAGGCGACGCGTAGAATATTTTGGGTGGTTGCTAGGCCTGAAAGGTGACCGCCACAGGCTCCACTATGGCTGTCATTGAGAATAATCTTGGCCTCATCACAGGTGAGGCAAAAACGTAGGATGGTATCAATGCCTTGACAATAAAGAACATCTCCAATCACCAAGTGGCGAATGGATTGATGTCGAATGCGTCACCTATCCTCATGGTTGAAGTGCGTTGCGAACTTCTGTGTTTTTAAATATAGAAGGATGTCCCCATACCATGGGTCGTCTATGGATATGACGAATAGGAAATCATCAGGGAGATCATCCTTGTTGGGTGATGATGTGGTTAATGGGGGTAGGTTGGTCATGAGTGTGACCAATGCGAGTGCCTTTGTGCTTTTTGGAGACACAAACTCTAGGTCGAACTCTTGGAGGACGACCACCCACTTAGCTGCTCGACCTTGTAGAAAACGATGACTTAAGAGGTACCGCATTGGGTTCGAATCACCCACTACACGAGTATGGTTTGCAATGATGTAGTGGCACAAATTTTGAGCTGAGAAGACAACAGCGAGGTCCAATTTCTCCTCGGGAGAATATCATAGTGGGGGTCCTATTAGCTTCTGACTGATGTAGTAAATTACGTGCTCATGGCGAGCATGCTCTTCTTGGACCAAGACTCCAGCGATGGCATTTTTTGAGGCTGACATATAGAGGATGAAGTATCGAGTGAAATCTGGTGCTGAGAGTAATGGTGCAGAAGCCAGGGCTTGCTTGAGTGCATTGAACGATTCTTGTGCTTACTGATCCCAAACAAAGGGGATTTTTGTGAGAAGCAAGAAAATGAATATGTAAGCTTTTGTTGCATACTCTAGCACAAAGAGGTGAAGGAAGTTGGCCTTTCCTTGTAGGCTTTGGAGTTGGTGCCGAGTTCTTGGGGAAGTAAGAGCAAGGATGGCCTGAACTTTGAGGGGATCTACCATTATCCCTTTGTGGGATATAATGAACCCGAGTAGACGGCCTGCTAGGACACAAAAAACACACTTGAGGGGGTTCAGGTGGATGTTGTACTTGCGACAACATAAAAATACTTGCCACAAGTCATCTATATGTTGTGCTTGTTTTGGTGATCAAGCAGTAAGATCATCCACGTAGACCAGGATGATGTGGACTAGGTCATGGAAACAATATGTCATGGCATGCTGGAAGGTGGCTCCAGCATTTTTTAGGACAAAGGGCATGACTCAATACGTGAATGTCCCCCATGGGGTTGTGCACACTATTTTGGAATGGTCTTCTTTCCAGATTTGGATTTGGTTGTATCCAAAAAATCCGTCCATGAAGGAGAAGGCCTCATGTCTGGCGCATGCATCGATGATCTGGTTGATGAACGGTGTGGGAAAGTTTTCTTTGAGACATTTCCCATTGAGATCATGGAATTCTATGCAATGCAAATAGTACCCTATTTTTTATTCACAGCAATGGGATTAGAAACCCAAGTTGTGTATGCAATGGGATAAATGAAGCCGGTTGTGCGCAGCTTCTCTATCTTGACTTTCACCATAGCCACTTTGGATGGATGAATGGGTCATTGTTTTTGGCGTACAGGTGCCACATCAGGCCATTTGTTGATGTGGTGCTCCACGATAGATGGTTCCAAGCCGGGCATTTCAGTGTATGACCAAGCAAAAATGTTGCAAAAATCTTGGAAGAGAGTTGTGTAGGCGTCGACCTCTTCCAGGGAGCAAGATGCCCCCAGCACCATTTCTTCAAGGATATTAGAGTTGGTTGAGATGTCAATTTTAATGGTTGGTGAAATGTTCACCATGTTCCCTTCTTTGAAGGAATCAGGTGCTGGGATTGGGTTCTTGAACCAATCAACCTTCCCATGGATGAAATATTTGGTCTCCACAAAAAACTGGTCTGACTATGACACAAGTTCTTCTAGGAGGAAGAATGAACGATGGTGCATGTCATTCCATGTGTATTCTAGGGCAGTCAGAGATTCAAGTATCTCCTCATCGTTGCTGAAGAAACGAAGAGACAGGTCTGATGGACCATCGGTGGAGGAGGAGATGAGCGGGTCGGTAGAATTGGACATCATGCAAATGGACATGGTGTCTGAAGAAGGTGGTGGGGGGTGAACTTCTTCGATCAAGGTGATTTCAGACTCAAGGAAATGGTGATGGAGGTCAGCAAGAGCCATTCAAAACTCAGGTAGGTCTTGGCAATGGTGGGAGTAATTTCCATACAAGCCGTAAAGGGCGCAAGCATGGTTTGTCCTCAATGCCTTGTTCCTAACTACTGGCGTGGTTGGGAGTTCAACCATGAGGATGTTTTCATTTGTATCCATGGCATCCAGATGTGCACGGATCACTGGAATTTCAAGGCAATTCTGAGTTGGATGGCCCTATTATTCATAGACGGCACAAGGTGGGACTTGTCATGGTTCTGTGGTGGCTTTGGTATTCTTTCTCATGGCCCTTTTGGGTTGGTGTGGTGTAGGTTCAAGTGTAGTGGTTGGCTTGTACGGACCGGGTGGAGGGTGAGACTCGACCGCAATAGGTTGCACTGGGGTTAAAACAACCTGGGTCATTGCTGGTTGAGCTACTGGATCAAGATACCACACCAGGATGCCCAACATAAAGTTGGGTAGGCTTAAGGTGGCCATGATCGGCTTGCTCATGAAACCAAGTGGGGAAAAGAGGAAGGGAATCGTATGGACTAGAGATGAGCCTAGATAACTCCCTGTTGGTTGCATGTGTGGGTGAGGTTGTGGTTGCGGCTGCGTGTAATGCTGCTGCTGTGGGTGATGTTGCGGCTACTGACGATGTTGTGGTTATTGTTGGGGCTACGTCTGTAGTTGCTGTGTGGGTGCAGCGGTGCTAGATGAGACCATGCACAAGTCTGTAGTTTTCTTTTGTGTCGGTGGTGGTGACACCAATGGGAAAGGAGCCGTCATGGTGGGATTGGTAAACAACCCAGGGCCCACATTCAATAGTGGAGAGGCTGGTGTGTTTTCAACCACAGTGTTGGTTGCATGGATGACGTTAGCGTGTGCGGTCGCCACTTGCAGCTCAATGGTGGTGATGGTAGGGATAATGTTGGTAGGCGTTGTTAACCCTTGCAGATCATGGTAAGTGAGCTGGTCAACCACCGCAATCTTCCCTTTGTGGGGGAACATCATGAGGTGGAAGACAGTTCATGTGACTACTCGCATGGAATACATGTAACTCCTCCCGAGGAGGAGGTTGTAGTCCAATTAAGCATTGATGACTTCAATGTCAATCAGGACTATCTTCCTAGCTAACGTGATGGGGACATGAGGGAGGATTCCTTGAGCTTTAGTGGGATTTCCATGATAAGCCCGTAGAGTCATGGAGGAGGGTTGTGGAATTGGTGATCCAAGCTTCTTCCAAACCAAGGTAGACATGACGCATGTGGATGCCCCCTCATCCACTATGCATCTATGCGCAACCAAGTTCTGAATGGACACCAAGATTTGGAAGGAAATAGTGGAGGGCATGTGTGCCTCTCCATTCTCCTTGTCAAACATGATTAACTTGGATTCAGATGGATCTACTACCCCTAGAGTGGCTAGTAATGCTTTTCGCTACATTGGTCACGTTTTAAGTACCTCAAGAGCAGACATGGCGATTGGCGTTTGGGCCAAATCATCCACAATGCTATAGCTGACTACAGCTCTAGCTGTGGCATTATTGGAAACTCTGCATTGATGAGTCAACTGGTTCAGTGTTGGTACCGTATTGATTCCATCGATTTTGCAAGTTGACCTCTTCAATTGTCATGGCTAGCAGGTGGTGAACACCTGTTTCGGCCATGGGAAGTGCCCCTGGAGCGTTGGGATTGGGTTGGGGAGGGGGTGTGGTTTCCACTAATCCTTGGACTAGTAGTGGGTTTTGAAGCACCATGGGGGGAGGTCCTTGTGGTGCCTGGTTGGGTTGGGCTTGATTGGCAGCATTGGTGGCTTGTTGGGCCTCTGTTACGAAGAGAAATTCCTATGGCTTGGAGTACCACAATAGACAGCTTAACTCCAGAAATCAATCGTTTCCAATATGTAATAAAAATTAAATATCTAACACTAAAGGATCAGAACTCGTACCTTATTCCAGACGGTTGAAGTAGATCCCTGTTGAGCTTTCCAACTTCAACTTGAATTGATAAATCACTTCCTCAACAAAAAGTAAACAAGACAAGAATACTATATATATTGGTGTTAGATCTATTCTAGCATATATAATCAACAATGTATAAGCATTTGAAATCATACATGGATAAAATATTCATTCAAACATACATTATTGGAACACAAATGGAAGACTATCCAGCCAATCAGCATAGTACAATGATACAACTCTACACATACTGCAAATACATATAGCAGTCCCGGATACATAAGAGTACAATGGCCATGAATAGGCATGATACAAGATATCATATAAGTGGTCATAGCCATGTACAATATACATAGATCATAATATCCATGATGAAGATATATAAAGGATCATGATCTCCATAATGGCTGAAGATATATAATGGATCAAGATCTCCATAATAGCTGGAAATGTCTGACATATACTGGAATCAAGTCACGAGAGCTGAAATCTCATGAACACTGGCACGATCAAGGAGGTAGCATATAAGAGATGCCACCAATCTAGAAGGTCCTCTACACAAACTGCTACAATTACATGTCCTACTATGTGAATAGAGGTGTCGAGGTCGAACATAGTAGCCCATCGTCTGATTACCGATCATTGATGTATACTGTTAACAAGCGCGAAATCACCCACCGATAACGAAAATGGGAATCAGCGTACTAGAGTGCAAACTAAGAAGTTTTAAAAAATGTGTTGAGGTCGAACACTTGCATCAATCAGGGGAGATTGATGTATTCCCAAAGACTGTCAATGGCGAGAGAACCTGCCACTGATGACTATAAGTCTCAAGGCACTCAAAAAATGACTCTAGATTCCAATCCCAGAATAAATGATATGAATTCGATGGGATAAAGTCCGCTGGAAGGAGGGCATTAAGTCATCCCCCATCATCCAACACAAGGTACTCAACAAAGCTTTATAATGTGGAAGGACTTGGTCATAAGGTGCATGAACCAGTAACTATACCAGAAATGGCTGACATGCAAAGTCAAGATAACAGAGGAATGGCCGACTCAGGTTTCAACTTCCTTCAAACAAGAGAAAAAAGGCATATGGTGACTTACATAAAGGAATCATAGACTCGATATACAAAACTGGGACATCTCTGCGACATAGGAGGCATCGATAGAGGCTCCATGGGGACTGGAAGCTTAACCAGTTGGTGGAGATAAAATCAGATAAATGAGTATAGCTCCTAAACTAAAACTCTAAACCCAACCAATGGATGTGATATATAGTGCTCTGTTCGAAGGCAAAACGACTCGACAACTGCCAAAGATAACATCTATCCTTGTCCGGATTTTTGGTTTTTTTATTTTTTTTTGGACTTTTTCAAATATTTAAAAGTATTTAAAAACTAATAAAATTGCTTTATAGTTACAAACTTGGAGGAGACGAGTGTCATAGGGGAAAACAAACTAATTCCAAGTAGTGGAACATACCTATGCTCAATGCAAGGATACATGTGTAGGATAGCAACACTTAGGCGAAAATCCCCTCCCAGTAAAAAAGGGAATCAAGCTGCAAAGGATATGTACAATGGCTCTGCATGGCTAGACATGAGACAAGCTCGGGATATATGGCTGAAACTCAACGTTAGGAAAGTCAGCATAAAGATCAATAAGGAAGGCAAAGCTCATGATAATGCAATTACAACTTGACATAAGGGAGTCCTGAGGGAAATAGGCCAGCAAAATATCAAGAGGAGTATGAGGCTCTTGCGAAATGTCATGGCAATACTATACAATGGAATCCCACACCCTAAGGGACAAAACGTCAACATGGGCACCAAATGCAAATAAGGCACTAACTAGGGTACCCATGTAAGGTCAAGCTCTACCACTCATATCATGCCACTTCTAAAACAGCAAGAACGTTCAGTGACATAATAGAGTGGGTTCATACCTAAGGTTATAATGAAACGGTCATAAGTTCATGCAAAATGAAAATGGTGGTGAAACCTAACCTATATGCAAGTTTAGACATGATACCTGAGATCGGTATGAACGGGTCAATCCAACAGCTGAAACGACACTCAAAAATGTCTCCTACATCATCAATTAGGTCAAAAATGGTAAAAAATTATTAGAAATAGTCTAAACAATAGGAAAGGGGGTAAAAATTTTCAAAAATTTGAAAAATTTCTATAAATAGTAAAAAATTCAAAACATTATAAAACATTTGAAATTTTTACCCATTTGAGCTCAGATTTTCAACAACGAATTCTAGGAGATCCAACTGGTGGAATCCACTACCATTTCTTCCAGGTACTTACCCATGCTCTACTCTTCCATTTTGATGCAATTTTTATCAAATTCCATGGTGATTTGGATTTTATAGGCCAATCCAAAATAGGCGCTATGGCCCACATGAAAATTGACGGTTTTTCCACGTATAGGGCTATATATATGTGGAAAATTCCCTCACAGTCACATACATATGCAGCTGTTTAGCAAACAGTCACGTATGCGGCCGTGCATGAGGTTTTTTAAGTATTCTAATGGGAAAGCAGAATGGTCCTAGAATGGAGAGAATGTGAACATGGTGGTAGAGGAGGTAGTAAGGGTCGATCTAATGGCTCAACAAGAGCTACTTGCATGTGGGCTCTACAAATTTTGGTGTCTTAGTGGCTTAAGGACCAAACTAGGACTATTGCAGATGCTGGTGGACTACTAGGATCCAAACTCAGAGTCATTCCAGATAGATGGGATGTCCCTCACCATAGAGGTGGAGGACATATACTTTACTATTTCCTGACAGGGGGAAGTAGTGAACCTATGTTCTCGCAGGCCCGGAGGTGGCCTGACTATAGATGAGTACATTGAGGTGTACTGCTATCCGGACATAGAGAAGGTGGGGAGTCAGATCCCTACTAACTCCATACAGGTGCTAGGCCTAAAGGCCATCCTACTGACACTGGGCAGGATAGCAGGCTTGGATTCACTCCATTAGTCCTCGCGGCCTCTGATGTTCTATGCAGTGGAGTGCATGAGACCCACCATATATGATTGGAGCACTACACTATTGGGAAACATGAAACACCAGCTCAATGAGTGTAAGATGGGTAGAGTGCGAAACTTCGGTTTTAGCAGCATAATGAGCACGTTTTTCTTCGAGCTTGTTCTAGGATTGAGCCCCAGAGTTAATGTTCCTCTACATGTGGTTCAATATCCAACCCAACAGTGTTCAGGGGATGTGATGTGTAGACTGGGTGGAGGTAGGGTGTCCAACCCCTATCCAGCTGAGTTCTTTCCGTGGTGGCGACAACAGATAGTTGCCATCGATGACTACCCCTATGCAGGGATAGATTTCTGGGGGGACCAAGACATGCCGCTACCACTAGGATCAGCATATGGTGACATAGGTAACGAATCTCCACCCTCGATTTAAATTTTTGAGTTATTTAATTTTTTGTGTTTTCTGATTATATGGAATCAAAAGACATGTTTTTGGGTGACAATACATAGTGACATCTACCATACGCATGTAGATGTGGGACCAGGATGGCCTAAAGACATCCCTCGTCATAGACGAAGGGCAAGAGGAGATGATATCATGAGTGTGGATGCGGAGCGGACACTCCATAGCATTCATACCAACTTTGTGAGGCTGACACACAAAGTTCCCATGGTGCAAGTTGAGGACTTTCCTGAGGCTATGCAGCGCCAGGTGGTGGATGTACCATGAGCATGGGTGCGATTATTGCAATGGCTAGCTAGAGCTGTAGTGACATTCCATGATCACAACCCCCATCCTCCTCCTCCATAGGCTTAGATACCTGGGAGTGATACATTTTGTATTACCGTGTATTATATTTTGGTGGCTCGAGAGCCCCATTTTTGTATCATGACACTATGTATTACCACATTTTGGATGTTCATAAAATTTTTTATGATGATCAACTTATTTATTTACATGTGTAAAAATTTGTGTTTGTGATGAATTTATTGTGTATGAAACAAATGTCAATCTAACACGTAGTTAGCATATGAGTCAACAACTTGATTATTAATTCTTGGAATATGTATATATGTTATATTGTCAAATTTCCATTCTAATAATCTCATACGTAATAATCTTCTTAATAACGTCGGATCTCTAACATGGTACAAACCATTAAGCTGTGACACTACTAACTCCAAATCAAGACGTACCTCAAGAGAGAGAACGCCATGTAAAATGGTATCCTATAGAAGCTCAATAACGGCACTATATTCAGCAACATTGTTTGAAGATGGCCATAAACATACACCTCCTAAAGACGGTACCTGACCCATAGGAGTATAAATCGCCCAAGCAGTAGAGGCTGAGTGTTGAGTGTGATGGCTTGCACCATCCGCGAATCCTATGTAGGTGGAAGATTCCATTGACATCTGCCAAAAGAAATGGAAACTAATCACAAAACTGATCACTATAAGAAAAAGACCTACCTATGCAAAACTTTACAATAATATACAATAACCAGCCTTGGCTAAAAATTATGCATAGTATTTTTTAAGATAGAGCCCATTTCTAGGCTCCACCAAGGTCATTCCCTCGTAATCCACTAAATCATAAGCGCCCTTCTCTAACACACGTTTGACGACGTAAGGACCATGCCACATGGGATTAAACTTTCCTACCCCCAAGGGTTCTTTTGGTTGATCCCACAAAAGGACCAAGTCTCCCTCACTAAACCTCTTTAGACGGACAGACTTATCGTACTGGACCTTTATGTGACGTTTATTTACTTCTAGACCCACCAAGGCATCTTGATGCTGCTCATCAAGTTGCTCAAGGTGGACCAAACTCTCTTTCAATGGGGAAGTGTCCAGTAAGAGCTATATAGCTAGTTTCAAAGAAGGAATTTCTCACTCATTTGACAATACCGATTCCACTCCATGTACAAGTTGATATGGAGAAAAACTCGTAGCAGTCTTAACATCGGTTCTATATGCCCACAAAGCAGGATATAACATGATGTGCCAATTATTCTTGCTTTGTGCAATGGTTCATTGGAGAATGGTTTTGAGTGACTTGTTCACTGCTTATATCTATCCATTCGCTTGGGGGTAGTAAGAGGAGGAATGCTCTTGCTTGTACCCTAACTTTGATGCTGACTCTTCCATCATACGATTTTGAAAGTGCGAGCCATGGTCAGTGAAAAGCTCTATCAGAATCCTGAACTGAGTAATAATCTGATTGAATATGAAGTGCATGGATATCTCATCATCGGATTTAACTGTAGGCATAGCCTCAGCCCATTTCATGAAGTAATCAATAGCCACTATGATATGATGATGCCCCCCAGCTGAAGCTTGGTTGCAATCCATAAAATCAAGCCCCCACTTAGTGAAGGGACCGGTAGTGATGATGGGATGTAATGGGGTAGGTTTCAAGTGCATATTACATGCAAACACCTGGCAAGGGTGGCACATCTTGACCGCATCTATACAATCCCTAAAGATCGACGGCTAGAGATAACCCACTCTTAATATTTTATGGGCTATAGAAATCCCAGATAAATGACCACCACATGCCCCTCTGTGGCAATCATTCAGCACCACCTCAACCTCCTAATGAGTTAAACAACATTGTAAAATGGAATCTACCCCATGGAGGTACAAAGTGTTATCCACTATGAGGTAATTCTTAGACACGTAACGTAATCGTTGTCATTCATCCCATGAGAGGTGAGTAGGGACCTTCAGTGTTTGTAAATATATAATGATATCCCCATACCATGGGTCTAAAGTTGATATTAAGAAGATGTGTTCATCGATAAACGTATCTTCACAAACCAACTCCTCGACCTCGCTTGGGAAATCCGATATAAGCTCTGCAAAAATTAACGATTTCTTCGATTTTGCCGAAACAAACTCGTGGTTGAATTCTTGCATGATGACAATCCATTTATTATATTTTCCCCCAATCATCCTTTGAGTGAGGATGAATTGAAACAGATTGACATGGGCTACAACCAAGGTCTAGCGAAGGAGAATATAATGTCTCAATCGTTGAACCGCATGTACGGTAGCTAAAGAAAGCTTCTCAACATTAGAATAATGGGTCTCCGTGTCAATAAGATTCCAGCTCAGATAGTATATGACATGCTCTTGGAGCTCCTCATCCTCTTGAACCAAAACCATACCAATCGTCTCCATGGATGCAGCCACATAAAGTAAAAAATCACGACTATAGTCTAAGGGACTAATCACCAGGGCCGATGCTAGGGCTCGTTTGAGTGCATCAAAGGACTCCTGGGCTCGCTCATCCCAACAAAAGGTGGTGTCCTTCTTCAAAATATGCATGAAGCCTCTAGTTAAATTGGCAAAATTGACAATGAATCTCCGTAAGAAGTTTTCCATGCCTTGCAAACATTGAAGATGATGAATATTTTTCTGGGGAGACAACTAAAGTATTGCCTCTACCTTCAAAGGGTCGACTCTTATACCCTCTTTAGAAATGATGAATCCTAACAAGCGACCTGACTTCACACAAAAGTTGCACTTGTGAGGATTTAACCTGACCAAATAATGGCGGCATCTTTCGAATACCAATCTCAAATTATAGAAATGACACATTCTCATACCAAAATGAGCAGCAAGGTCATCCAAAAATACTTCTATAATCGATTTGAGATCATGGAAGATTAAGGTCATGGCCCGCTGAAAAGTAGCTCCAGCGTTCTTAAGGCCAAAAGGCATTTTTCAATATGCAAAAGTTCCCCAAGGACAAATAAATGCCATTTTAAGTTGGTCCTCAGGTTTAATTTGTATCTAATTATATCCAAAAAATCCATCCATGAAGGAAAAAACCTCGCTACCCGCACACTCATCCAAAATCTGATCAATAAATGGTGTGGGGAAATTGTCCTTAGGATAGGCACGATTCAAATCATGGAAATCAGTACATATGTGGATCTCTCCCTACTTCTTATCCACTGGAACGGGGTTTGAAACCCACTCCATCAAGGGAACAGGATAGATAAAACTGGCTTTCAACAATTTCTCTATCTCTGCCTTAATCGGGGGTGCTTTCCTAGGATTCACCGCACGCAAGCGTTGCCGAACAGGCTTAGCATTGGGATAAGTCTTAATCTCATGTTCGACAATATGATGGTCGATACCTGGAATTTCATCATAATACTAAGCAAAGATATCACGAAATTATTTAAATATCTCGGTGTATTCTTGAATCTTAGCATGGGAATATTTTGCCCCAATATAGACATTCTCTATCCTCCTAGGATCATGAGAGATATTGATAGGAATTGTTGGAGATATATTTTCCATGTTTCCATCAGCCATTGAACCAGGAGAGCTTAATGGAACCATAGGACTACCAATTCTCTCACTAAGAACCTCCCTTAAAACCTAATGCTCCAAGCGGTCAAGCTTGGGAAGAAAGTAAGATCTATGATGGAGTTCTTCCCATGGTGGCTCAACTCCCAACATGGTCTCAATAATCGCTTCGTCTGAAGGGAAAACACTATCAAGGTAGTCGTGCGTGTGAGAAGATTGTACTTCCCATGTAGGCAGCACAAAAGGGTCCTTCTCCTCCATCCGTGAAGAGGAAGGACTGGGCTCTACAACACACTCAAGATTAGCTTGATAAGCTACCATAGTTGCATGCAATGACACGTCCGTCACAATGGGCTCACTCAGAGTACTCAGTGTAGGAAGAATCCAAGGATCTTCCATATGAATTGTGTGAAAAGACACCGATCTCATAGATGTCGAAGACTCACCGAAACTAGACCCTATCATAAGGATCGGTGCAGGACAACTAAAACTTCCCGTGAGAGATAGATACATGCCTACACCCACACTCCCAGTTGTCGACTGAGAGTGCTCTATGATCGGGATCAAAGCTCCCGAAGATGCGGTAACTGACAGATTCTTGAATGACATTTGATCAATCGTGACTATCTTCCCATTAAATGGAAATCATACAATTCGAAATAGGGAAGAAGCTATGGATTGCATACTGTACATCCAGTTCCTACCCAGAAAGAGATTGTAGTCAAGGGGCGCATCAACCACCTCGACCTCTATCGCAACTGTCTTCCCTCCCAAATGGACCTTAAGGGAAGGAAGGATCCCATGTGGGCTAAATGATCTCCCATCGAATGCAGATAACATGGTCACTGATTTAGATAGCTCAGGGGAACCTAAACCCTTCCAACATGATAAAGACATCACAAAAGTAGCAGAACCTTCGTCAATCACAATGCACTTCATGGTCATGTTAAGACATTCTATGTGAATCAAAAGAGACACAAAGTAAGGCAAGTGAGGCTGAAGTGCTGTAGTTTCAAATTTAATCACAGAGGAAGAATTATCATCATTCACACCAAGGGTAGAAAGTAAAGCCTTCCTTTGTGAAGGACAACTCTAAAGCACTTCCAGTGCAGACATCGAACAAGGAGTGTGGCCCAAATCCTCTACAACTGAATAGTTTTGGGTGGCTGGAGCATTAGGATTGTGCCCCAAATGCTTAAGGAATCCCTTAGGAATGTGAGGTGCAGCTTCAGGTTTATCCACGGGTTTCTCAATACGGAAAGGAGTCCCTGGTGGATTAGGTTCCTTTCCTGGGCTGGGTTGTGACGAACCATAGTCTTTTGCACAGGTCACAATTTTACAGCACGTACCATGTTAATGCAACCATGACCACTACCCTCCAATGGATCTTGATCACCACCAGCTTGATCATGGGTCCTTGAGTTCATATTTTGATTGTGAGGTAAAGGGTTAGTCAGCACAGCTGGGCCCTGTGCCAAGAATATCGAGGCCTCATCAATACAAGGGCACAAGTAAGTGAGGTGATCGTCCTTACACAACTTGCAAGGAAATTTAACCTTACGTTTAGATTGCTTGTCCCCCCCCAGTATTATGGGTGTTATTGACATTATTATTAGAATTCTGATTCATATTCCCACCCTTTCGATTATTCTTACCCTTCTTTTTATTCCATCTGGGTTGTTGGTTACCCTTCTGATCCGATGATTGTACTGAAAGCACACTCGCCGTTTGGGTGGGTTGAGATGAAGTCATGGCTTGTCCTGAAGCAGATTGGTTGATTGACAATTGACTAACTTGTTTTGCAATAAAATCTGTAGGTTTAGCACTCACACAACCAACAATGCCATCAGCATGTGGTCGAGGTTTAACCTTGGGGTCGAAACTAGAATGTGAAGCATTGGGAATGATCTCATATAACAAACCGGACTGAGCATAAATTAAATCCAGTTCCTATGCCCTAAAAATGGCTTGTTCCTCATTTTGCACTCCGGATGTAGAAACATCCTTCTCTATATAGGGCAATAACGACTTAAGGAGCCATTCGAGGAGGAATTTCGGTAGTATAAAGGCTTTAATTAACCTCTTCCGTCTACTCCACTCTTGGATATGATCCGATATATGTGTGGCTTTATCCTGTCGAAATTTTGACAAGATTTTAGTACCAATGTCATAATGCATTGGTAGCTAGAAGTGGTTAAGAAAAGCTATCGCGAGGTCATCGAACAAAGAGAATCCCCCCCTAGGTAGCTCTATGTACCATTTCGTGGCAGGCCCTGTAAGGGTGCGTTGAAATAGCCTTAAATGGATTGAGTCCTGGTGTAAGGAATTCAAAGAGCACCATAGGTGAAAGGTAGTAACATGTTCGCTCATATCCTCTCCCGGTTTACCCTCAAATTTGGGTATGTCCAAGGGAAGCTTAGGAGGGACAGCCATCCAAGCCAGGTCATGAGCTACAGGATCGTTCGTCAATCTCGACAAGTCAAGAAGATTCATTGTTGCGAGGAAAGGGAGCCTGGGATGATGAGGTCGATGGACCGCTCCCTGATAGTTCTGATTCACATAGGTCTGATTACCACCATGGCCTTTGCCATAGTGCCCTCCTCCCATTTAACCCATATAAGGTGGCATGGAAGCACCATAGTTTGGTGTACCTTGACTATTCAGAGCTACAAATCCATAATTTGGAGAGTAAGTGGGTTGTTGATACCCACACCCATAAGGTGAAAAACCCGATCCATACTATGTCCCATAATATGGTTCATAAGTCATCGCATGAGATGTCCCATGAGACACTCCGTAAGTAGGAACATATGCTCCGGAAGTAGGAATATACGTGCTAGAAGTAGGAATGTGACCTCTAGAAGTATGACCATGACCTCCCAAAACAACGAGCGGTGCATGTACCTGAGACACAACTGGTCTAGTAACTGCAGTATGGACCTGACTCGTAGCAACATTTTGGCCCGAAGGGCCACATGAATGAGGTGGAGGGTGAACATTCGAAGAAATAGGGATAGAGGACAAAGGGAACTGTGTAATTACGTATGTTCTATTCACTATAGTCACTCATCTTGGATCTGGTATCCTAATAAGATCACTAACCCTAGACCTAGGAGGAATATGTGATATAGCTTCCACCACCGGGATGGAAGGTGCAATGTGACTTGTGCTCCCAAACCTCTCTGCATGGTAAGGAATGAGAGTGCCCCCATGCATAGTGTTAGGATCAAACTCAGATTTGACATGGAATGCCAAATCATGTGTGGGAAAACTAGACATACCATAATTGCCATAACTAGTGCTCATAGGTTCAAAATGAGTCTCATCCTCCTCTCGCATTCCATACCAGCGATGTGTCAATGGGGAATCAACCCTAGATTAAGTAGGTCTATCATGAAAATTTCCTATCTTAGAAATCACGGGACCTAACTCAGTCAAATTGGGTGAAGCATCATAGTTAGGAGAAACTCCCCATATTCCACATGAATGGGAAAAGGTGGTTCAGGAATACCTTCCATATGGTCTCCCATGGTGTGTGAATCAATGTGCAAAGTAGTCCGCCTGGACTATCTATTTCTCTCTCCCAAAGGAGGAGGATATGTAGAAGGTGGAAGTCCTGCTAAACGATGAGAACGGCGAGGAGCCACACCCAAATCCACAATGACTCAAAAAATATCAAAGACTGTCTATCTACATAAACCATAGGTAAGCTAATGTGCAGAGAGCAATCACCAAGAAAATATAAATCCAAACACAAGAAATCAAGGGTAGGATAAGTGAGCTCCTGAATGAAGCAGGTATTTCTCGCTTAGGAGAGGCTTGAGACTCCCATACACAACAAGAGGAGGTACATAACCAATTATTGTGGCCCTCAGCTTCAACGCATAAAGCAACTGTGTTGTCCGACCCCAACCTGGCTGGGACACCCATAGAATAACCCCTGCAAAGTACCCCCTTGATATCCTAGGTAAGGCCACTCAGGTCACCTCAATATAATCAATGCTCAGGCAGACATTCGCAAGTGGGATTGACCAATGTTTGCTGGCCTAACTAGATGTCTACTTCACAGTGATATTCCTCTTCAACCAAGAGAAGGTGCTATGCTCTCAACACAATGGGACTAAGCCCATCTGTAGATCCTTAGGTCACCTCCCAGATTCTAGGTTGGTGAATAGGGAGGAGGCTTAGTTCCGTGAGAAGCCCTCCTTCTCTACCCCCTCTACCTTCCAGGCCACCCGGTTTTAGTGGTTATGAAAAATATCATGGAGTGCCTAGATCTATATGAGCTTGCCCTTCGTCGTATCCCAGAATACCCTGGAGGGTGATGACTGGGTAAAGGAGGAAGGGGGAAGCAAGATGGTTACTTTTAAGGTGCTTTTAGTTAGACTAGGTTCATTTTATTAATCCATAATGGTTTACTTAACATTTACACATTGTTCAAGAAATAATTTACAAAAAATAAAAGCAGAAACTGAAAATGACCTGCAATGGTGGACAAAGGTGGCTAGGCCACACTAATAGTCCTCTGAAACTGAAAATTATTGTCTATTAATCTTAGATTAAAGTTCTGTTTGACAGGCCGCGCATTTCTGACCAAATCTAGCGAGGGGGCCACAATATTTTTTCAGAAATGAGAGAGGGGGTCGTACAGAATGCAAAAATAGCTGCAACATGAGTTTATGGGCTGAAGTTGCACCTAACTAGGGATTAAGTGCACCCTGGGCATACCTGTTTTCCCATTAAGTGCACCCCAGTTTCACCTTTTGCCCCAAAATGAACACCCTACTCCAGAATGGGTTTTTTTTGTGAGACAGAGTCAAATCTCGTCGACAGTAACTGGTACTGGGGTCAATCTGACTATGTTCTTCCTAGTAGAGGCTTCGACAGTAACTAAAACAGGAAATAAACAGGATTTAAGACAAATTTAACGTGAAATTTCTGAAAAAGTAGGGCAAAAATTTTAAAAACTTGAAAATAAAAATTTTGAACCAGGGATCCTGTGGGACCGACCTGGTATGGTCGCCAGTTCTGTAGTAAGGATTTCTCCCTACTACAATGGTAGGAATGGCTCCCTTACGCCTATAGGGCACAACGTTAGGTTCCTGCTAATTGTTAAAATGCAGAAAAACGAAACAAAAATAACAAAAGCAGAACAGTAAACCAACACTAAGGCTAAGAACAGAAAACTAAAGATAAACTAAACTATAAGATAAGAATGGAATAGAAAGAAGGATATGAAGCACTAGTGAACCACTCTGTAGAAAATGGGTTAGGGTTCCGCCTCCTTAAAACCTGCAAATAAACCTAAGAAGCAAAGAAATAAACATAAAATCACAAATATACCTTCTCTAGTGGGAATGGGCCACCATGCCCTGGCTCATGGGAGCACCTCTCTTGGTTTGGGAGCAATGGCTCAAAGGGGAATGGAAATGAAGGAGAGGGATTGTGGGTGGTTTGAGAGGCAAAGGTCTCAAAGCACCCACGGGCAGCATAACAATTGGCAATGGGAGAAGTGTGTTGAGAGTGACCCCCCACCCTCCTTTTATAGATTTTCAAAGGGGTTTTAGAGTTTTAAGCCCTTAGTCATGGATTTAGCCCCTTTTGGGCTTTGAGCCCCTTCCTCCCTAACTTTAGCCCCATTTTTGGGTTTTAGCCCCTTTTTGAGGGCTTTAGCTCCTAGGAGGCTATTTTGGGCTCTTTTTGGGGGGTTTTTATCCCTTTTCTTCATCCTTGGGCTCTTTTGGAGGTGTGGGACTCTAATGGAAGGTCTGATGGAGTGATATGGGGGTTTTGAGATGGTGTCCTTGGGTGGTGTAGGCCATAGAGAGCTATGTGGGTGATTTTTGGGTTAACAATACATCTTAACTAAGAAACTCAAATGGAAATACAAAGGATTTAGATCTTACCAGTTATAAAAGCTGAAAACTCGATTTGGAGCTGATCTTTTGCAGTGTTGGTTTTCTGGTTCTAAGGAAGATTACGGTTTCACTTTCTCGGAGTTCTACCCAACCAAAAACCTTTATTTTTGTCTCTAAACTTTGATTTTGAGGAGAGAAATCCTAGCCTAGGTTCACTCAAAAATTCTCTTTCAGTAAAAATCCCTAATTTCCTGATGCAGTGGTAGGTCAAAAAATGAAAGTGCATAGAATCATATTCTTCTTCAACAGAAAGATGCGCCCTTCAATGGAGGTTCATCCTAGCCTCCTTTTGTTGATGGATTGTGGAGAGAGATCCAAAAATTAAGAATCCCTAGATTCCACAACTACATAGTGTCTTCTTCATAGGTTAGCTCTGATACCATGCTAGATTTTTATCAATTAGACAGTATTATCTTAGGATCTTATATGAGAGAATAACATGCACAACAATCAATCACAATAGACAATGGACACAAAGATTTTCCTAGTGGAAACCATAAAGGAGAAAACCCCACAACTTCCTCAGAGATAGAATAAGCACCAATGGTAGCAGTAAAACCCAAAGACAGTAAGATGATATCTAATAGTTGTTCTCTCTCGTATCCTAGCTTCTTCTCTCTCACTCATGCTCTACAACTGAGTATGAGTGAATGTGTGTTAAATAGAGAGGCTCACTCTCTATTTATACTAATTCCTGACTTGACAACAACTTACCAGGGCGGACTTCTCTAGGAGAGTCTAATAACCCTAGTGCCTCGAAACTATGGGGACTTTGACCCCTGATCAAATAGGAGGGTTAACCTCCATGACTTTACATGAATTGTTTACATTATTAATTCTCTCAATAGGAACATCAAGGACTAATCAAATACAATATATGAAATATACAAGTGAATACATTCTGAAGTTATAAATACATCAACATGTATGAGGGAAGACTTAAGAAGATATTATGAAATAAAAAGGTTATGTGTAAAATGGAAACAATAATTGTTATGAAAATGGATTTTATGAATGGAAAATTAAGCCAAAAATGAGGACCATTAAGTTCAATACTTTAAAATTCTTCTTGAATTCCTTCAGACCTCTCTTCTCATTTATAACATAATTTACCATTTCTTTGGGAAAAATTGTTTTCCCTTTTTTAGGGATTTTACAAAATGTAAGTTATCAACCTCCACCATATGTCTAGAATATTCTAGTACAAAGGGTATAACTTTATAAATAAATTAAACTTGTGGGGTTCATGTTCCATCCCATAGAATCAAATCATGGTATAATATGGTGCCAAGTACCAATCAACTCGTTGTACTGACTATCCAAATTGTAGGTAACACATGATCTCTTTGGGAATTATTTTAGATTCATTCCTCGTTACTAATGCATAGTATTCCTGCATCAAATTTGATATGAAGAGAAACCATCAAAAAAACGTAGGTAGGAGATGATCTCTTTGGGAATTATTTTATATTATCTCCCCATTACTAATGCATAGGATTCGTACATCAAATTTGATACGTAGAGAAACCATCAAGTTCCTTCTTTGGGATCCCCCGTTTCTTTCTAGAGGATAGCAAATAAGGAGATATACTAGGTAGGAGGGTACCTGAATACTCCAATAGCATGGAAATATGTCAATTGGGACCTTAACCAACCAACTATAGCATCAATCAAGTTGAAATGAGGTGCATGGATAAAATTGACATTGTCGAGGAGGGAGAACATTCCTTTTCAAATCTCGTCGCCAACCTCTTGACCAAGAATGACCATGAAAGTGGTGAACAACTCTTGTTCCGATACAAGGACACAATAAAAGCTCTAAGGAGTCTTTGGGACTTCATCTGCTCTGTGGTTATACTTAAGGTGGGAAAATATCTTTCCTCGATTGGCTAGCTTCAGCTTCCTATAAATTTCTACATTTAATTCATGTTATAGAACCTCATAATTTATATATGAGAGATAGAGGGTCCAATGATATAGAAGAATACAATGTTCTAGTTATTTATCATAACAACATCCATGACAAGATTCAAATATATAGCACATAAATGAACAAATTATGGAAATGGAAATATCTTGTGGACCAAGCATTGAGCTAGTAACAAGGGCTAAAGTTTTCTCTAAGATTTGGGGGGGAATAATTTCTCATAAGTGGCACTAGTTGGGGGTGTTTTATATAATTGAGGGAGTGACCACTACAACCCATTCACCAATAATTAGATACTTCAATGAATATTTAGTCATCAACTTTTTCATTGCAGAACATCCCTTGGCATGAATGGCCAGGATTGTTTGTCGTGAATGAGGATGATTTGATCTAGAGCGTCAATGTAAAGTATGGAAAGTTGAAAAGGTTCCCAAAAAATTTCAATCGATTGCATAAGTCCCCTTTATTCTATCCTTCATTTACTTACTTTATGAAAAATTACATAGATAGAATAATGAAAAAGTGCTCAGTTGATCCTAGTCATTTGCATGAGTATCCCTTTATTATATCTCATGTTGGCTCCTTGGTGCAAATCCATGGGATTAAAAGTCAGAAAATTTCTTGATTAATGTCTTTTGATCACGTACATATCACAATTTTATTTCATCTCTTATTTAATGAGTGTGAAAGAACACAAATGCATACCGTGCACTAGCTCATTCAATCCAAACCATCTGCATGCCCCTT
This sequence comes from Pseudotsuga menziesii, assembly GCA_001517045.1. Classification (NCBI taxonomy): domain Eukaryota; kingdom Viridiplantae; phylum Streptophyta; class Pinopsida; order Pinales; family Pinaceae; genus Pseudotsuga; species Pseudotsuga menziesii. The sequence goes on from LPNX010107957.1 coordinate 372,485, forward strand.
CACATTATTTTACCCTTATCGCCATCGATCCTTTTTCCTTATAGGGTGCCATGATCAACATTTCTTTGACAGATGTTTTCCCATTTATGGAATTAACCATATAATTAGGGAGTGGACATAAAGGTTAACAATAATATGGTGTGATAGAATTGTAATTGTACCTTTTGTCTACTATATATACCAAAGAAACCTGATTTTTTGGATCATCTCATCTTGTATTGTGCATTTGATACATTGTTTTTAAAGGAAGTCTCACCTTGAAAAAGACTTCCTATACATGTCTTTATTTCATTCGCAAGGCATTAAGTTTCTCTTTATTTTTATTTTCATACTATTTTTGGAATTGAAAACATAGAAAAGAAAAGAGATCATAGATTAAACCATTAAAAAATATCTTATATGAAAGGTATTCAAAATAATAATAAAAATATATCCACCTACCTCTTTAATGGGGAAACCTCCAAGAGAGAATATCCATATATAATAACAATTATTGTTAAAAAATTACATAGCTTACTACTCTATATATAGATTAAATAAAAAAAGTGGTAACTATTTGTTGTCCATGTATTAATGATGTTAAACCACCAAGGAATCTTTATTAAATAAAGAAGTGATTTTCATTAAGTCAGTACCCACTAAATCTACTTGCCTAATGCTCTTGTATATTGATAAAGAAGGGGGTTTAAGGTGCAACCCTATCGAATTATTTGCAAATAAAACCAATATATAAAATTTCTCTCTTCCGCAAGGTGAGCATACCAATGCTTGAGTTAAAAAAAACATCACTAAATCAGTTATGTTGTGGATACATGTAAACTACAATATTAATTCCACAAAAAATATACAAGGTAGATCCATTTCAAATATACACCATCACCATCAACACATATAAATTTTATTTATGTCTCAATATACATCTAGAAAATGTTTAGTGATGAATGAAATCAAAATGTCATCTTCCAACAAAGTGCCAATGTCATGTAGGTTTGTGGTATTTTCTACACAACTTTAGTAGAAACATAAAGATGATTTATTTCTATGTCCTATCGTATTCAAACCAAATCCATTGAATTATACAAATATTCCTTTTCAATAAATAATTTGAGATTGAACATGGGAGAAATTGTTACAATGGCTTAACCTATGATCGAAGCACACATATTCTACCTATGAAAAATGGAATGCAAAAATTTGTGATGGGTAGGAGGTGGAACCTCATTATTGTTTCTTCTAAGGATATTGATTCAAAAAGGAAATTCTATGGATGGAAATAACTACAAGATATATTAATGCAAATTATAGTATGGGGGTTGCAATAGTGCATTGGAAATTAGTGTGGATTTAGATAAATGCAAAGGAAAATGCATAACATGAATAACAAAATATAAAACATATATATGAAAAAATACAAACTACATCTATATGTTGTTGTATTTGTAACTTCATAAGATATTATCATGTATATTATCATTGTATATTGTTGTACCCCCATCAGATATTTGTTTCCTTCCTTTTAGGACGTGTTTCCCTCCTTTTTTGTATGGTCATTGAGGTAAACCCTCTGATGTAACTCGAGGAAATAGTCTTGAGAATAAATAAAGGAAAATTTACTTTGAAGTATTCCTAGTTAGGTCATCCCTAATTAGGTATCCTATTCGACCTATTTAATTGTGTAAGTCACTCAACAGAAGAATATAAATAGGGAGGAACCCTCCCTATTTGGACACAATCACTCACTCTATCATTGGCGCATTAGGAGAGAGAGGACAAGGCAGTAAGAGAGAGATTTGCAGAAGACATATTTTCTTGGGTTTCCCCAACTTGTTATATTGTCTTAGTGACAAAACTATTTTGAGGAAGTTTACAAGGTTTTCTCCTTTATGGTTTCTGGGGGAAAAGTCTTTGTGTCTTGAGTCTCTTGTGTATATTACATATATTGATGTACATGTTATTCTTTCATACAAATATTCCAGTAGTGTTAAGTATAAAAAATAACATGGTATCAGATCCTCTCTAAAATATGACACCATGCAGCAGCTGAAATACTACTACAATTGTAGTTACTGAAGATTAGGGTTCTATGCATGGAAAACCTTAGAATACAAAATAAAGTCATATTGATACTTTCTCTATAACTCAAATTTGGAGAAGGATCAAAAGTTGAATCATGGACAGGCCGAAGATTAAATCTTTATGTACATTTTGTGTGAGTTTTATCTTCATATTTGTTGTACTTTAGGAGATATGATTCCTCCAAACCAGGGTTCCAGCCTCCTCCATAATCTAGTCTTAAATAGGTGACCAAGGGAAAATTTTTATATCTCGGGATAGGAAGGTCTAAGTAAAATTTTGAAAGATGTTTTTTTATAGGAAACCGACTGTAGTTTCTATGGTTTGAGTTTCAGACCCCTAAGTTGAAACAGTTCCACATGGTAGTCCATACAAGTTTATGATGTTGAACTAGTCCTCAAACATGTCACCTTGGGAAACTTTCCATAAGTTCCACTTGGTGAATCCAATTTTGCACTAACCTATGTGGTTGAAAATAATACATATGAAGATACCTCAAGAAAAATTTTAAGACATTTAAGAAAATAAAATTTTGGAGATAAAACATAATCAATATCATACAATTATGCAAAAGATATAAGAGAAACTAAGGCTTCTTGTTCCAAGTGCTTCCCACCACATTTTTTTATAAAAGGAGTACATTGTATTTCCTTGAAAAGGCACATATTCATGTCCAAGAAAAATTTTGAAATTCAAATCTTTCAAATTTGGGATATCTCTGACAAACCCTAGATAATCCAACTCAAAAATGAGGACAGACACCTCAAATCGGTTTAAGATCTATATCTCTGATCTTTCCATTTGAGGTTCTCATTTGAAAATGAGTCATCACACCCATATTGATGATCAGCTTGATGTAGCTAATAACTTTCTAGAATGGAAGTATGGGATCTCCCTGATCATTGAAGAAAATTATTTGGATCAGTATATCAGTAAGGAAGTTCCAAAGCCAGAGGGAGATGAGGCTAAGGATATCCATAAGAAGAACTTGGTCAAGGACAACAGAATAATTCTATATTCTATTAAGGATCACCTCATCCTTCATGTATCATCCTTGAACACACCTAACAAAGTGTTATATTCTTTGATGAATTTGTTTGAAGGAAAGAACATTAATCGAAAATAACATTGAGGAACCAACTGAAGAATGTGAAGATAAAAAAATTGGAGACTATGCAATCCTATTTCACAAAGGTTTCTAGAATGAAGGAACATGTTGAAGTAGTTGAAGAGAATGTAGAATAAGGGGATATTTCTATGACCACCTTGAATGGTCTCCCATGATGATGGGATTAATTCATTCAAGAAATATGTGCCATAAATAATTTGATTAGTTTTAGTAGACTATGGGAAGAATGCACACAAGAATAATTTTGACTCATAACAAGAGAGAAGAAGATGGGAGAAACTGAAGATCAAGACTTCACAGTTCAAACCAAAAGAAATAATATAAAGAAGGAATACCATCATCATAACCAAAGGAAGGACCATCATCACCAAAGAAAAAAGAAATCCAGAAGATATACTTCCAACATTATATTCTACACTTGTGATGAGAAAGGACACTACTCCATAGAATGTCCTAGGAACAAGGGCTCCTCCAACAAGAAGAAAAACAAGAAAATACATCATTCTCGCACCACTGAATATGATGAACCAACTAATAAAATAATCAAATAAGAAAAGGAATATTCCTCAAGTGATGAGTAATATGTACTTTGACCCATAAGAATTCTATCGATGAAGAAGAAAATCATACTCTTATCCATCTCAGTATTTGGATAAGAAGGAATGCAATTTTGAATGAAATGCCACTTAGGGTAATACAGACACAAGTTCCCAAAACCAAATGATGAAGTAGAGCACACTGTCAAAGACTCCACTTATTTTTGCAAGGACGTAAGGATCAAGAGGGATTCCATCCACCAAAAAAACAAAGATAAGTATGTAATTGTCATTTCTTGTATATCTAGATACCTAAATGATATTGTTTAGTTGTGTACAGATTTATATTCAAGCGATGGATTATGCATGATTCTGGTTCTGCATTTATGAATTGTATACTACAAACTTTCCTGTGATGGATAAGAAAACCATGGTTTTGTACAACATTCCATTGCTACTTATCTAAAATGAAACCTCCTTCCTGACATATTGGTAGTAGTACACACTATTAGTAATGTTATGGAAGAGATGGAAGGAATATAGAAAGTTATTGTATGTATAAAAGATATGAATGGATGTTATATCATTGTCCAATATAGTTGCATGACTGTGTGACATATATATATTAGAAATTGCACTATTAATATGTTTTTGAAATTATGAAATGTTTTTAATCATGAAACCATATTTGAATTGTGGGAAATATCGTGTACAATCACCTACAAGAAAAAAAGGATAAGACTTCTTATGAATAACAAGTGCTGACATTTTAGCTAAAAGATTCACTCCAATAAACATACATGAAGAGGAACCCAAATCTTCCAGGTTCAGAGACACCGTGGTCGAAGAAAGACCTTCAAAAGAATATAAATGATCATGATATGACCAAACCACTAAAAGAGGTAGATCCACCTCGAGAGATGAGGGACATATTGGAGAAAGGTATGAAGCGAATTCGAAAGAAAGTAAGAGGCCTCATACATACTCTAGTCATGTGGCACTGTTGAGTGACATCACTAATACAAATCCTTCCAAACTATGAAGAAGAAACCAAGAAGAAATGGAAGGAGATGATGATCAAAGAGTACCAGTTGACAATGGAGAATGATTTCTAGGATGTAGCTCCAAGACCTAGAGGGAATTCTTTAGTGCATTCCATGTGGATATCAAAGATCAAGCATGCAGCAGGATGGAAGCATCAAGAAATACAAAGAAAGGTTCATGGTTTCTCTCGGAAAGAGGGAGAAAATTATGGAGAGATATGCTTCATTGACCAAATACACTTCATTGGTGGAGTATAAGTGTATATCAAGAAGATAAATACACGTGAACAAAAGGATTTGTATGAATGCAGAAGGAAACCATGGGATAATACATAAGGTTACATGAGGAGATTGAAGATCACCTAGAGTGATGGAGATTTCAACCTTTGCTACAAGGTTGTAGGTAGAATCGTATAGAGGATGACAAGCTCACAAATGGGTGCAAGAGGAACTTTCAACAAAGTTTGAGATAGAGGATATACATATCTAGTAACCTTGAATGATGGAATAGATAGATACATAGAAGATAAGTAGTAAAGGAAGCTACTTGTTACTTCAGTATAGAATGTTCTGATACATAGAGTACAAAATGGAGAGGTAGGATGATGCTCCATGTCAAAGAGAGTAACAACAAAATATATATGAGTTTGAGAACCTTGACATGGTACAAAAGAATGGACAACTTCTTGATGGACTTAGGATTTACTGGGAGTAAAGTAGGTTACAACCTTTACTTTAAGGTTTAAGGAGGAAGACTGGTATATATTGATGGCATGTTTCTTATAGGAGAGGATGAACTCATTGTAGATGGAAAGAGGAAGATTTGCACTAAGTTCAAGATGAAAGAAATAGGGATGATTCACCACTTCTTAGGATGGAGGTGTGGCATAGTGAGGATGGTATTTTCCTTGGTCAAGGAAATTATGCTGTGGAGATTCTAAAGAGACTTACAATGATTGGATGTAAGGAAATGTCCACACCTATGGCATTGAACTTGAAGGTAATGTGTGATGCTTCATCACAGTCGATTGATACCATGGAGTATCATTAGATGATTGATTGATCTGCCTGACGAATATGAGATATGAAATATACTTTGTTGTGAACACCTTGAGCCAATTCCTGACGTATCTGAGACATGTTCACATGTTGTTTTAAAGCATGTATTGAGGTACCTGAAGGGTACAGTTGACTATGGTATCAAGTATGATGTGAATCAAAATATTAACCTATATGGTTATGTTGATTTGGATTAAGCAGGTAGTGCAATTGATAAAAAGAGAAATTTGGGATGCTCCTTCAATTTGGGATCCGTTATGATCTCTTTCTTTAACATGGAGAAGTCATGTGTAATGCTAATTACAATAAAGGTGGGATACAATGCAGAAAGGAGTAGTCAATCTTGAGTGAATTATGATAGATGATCAGATAACTGATGTGTTTACCAAGCTGCTAGGCTGAGTAAAGTTTGAGTACTTCATAGAAAGAATTGGTGTGATCCAGAACAAGGTCCTTAGAAAGAAGGAGTGGCAATTTATATCATGGTTGAAGATGTTGGTTTTCTTGGTGACATAATTAGCCCTAGGATGCTCCCATGCTAGAGATTAAAGGATACTAGAAGACTTAGATGCATTAGATATGCCATGGGAAGGTAGATGGGTTGTCCTTGAATGTAAAACATCTCGGTGTGGTATGCAGGTTGTTCATACGTAATCATTCTTGTGGTTTGTCCTCAGATGTAATTAGTCTTGGTGTGGTATACAGGTTATCCTTGGATCTAATCAGTACTGGTACGGGTTATGCTTACATGTAAAATGTCCTTGCATGGTATGCAACTTGTTCGAATGTAATCAGTCCTATAGGTTGTACTAGAAGATAAAAGTCCTCACGTGGAACACAGGTTGTTAGGATGCAATAAGTCCTAGAAGGTTGCCTTTGGATGTAAAAATCCTAGTGTGGTATGTTGGTTTTTCTTATATGTAATAAGTCCTTGGCATTGTCTTGGAACGTAAAATCCCTTGTGTGGTATGCAGGTTGTTCGGATGAAATCATTCCTTATGTGTGTTCCCATGTTGGAGATTATTAGATGCCACATGACACTTGGTTTGCTCCTGGGAAGTTCTCACATTGTGGTAGATTCAGGTTGTCTTGGTGACGTAAATAAGCCCTGGAGTTATCCTATGTTTATAGAATGCAAGTTGATCGTGAGATGTAATGCACTTAGTGTGCTCCTAGGTGATGCTCGCAGAGTGGAATATGGAGGTTTTCTTGTTGACCTAAATAATTCTTGGCGTTCTCCTATGTTGGTAGAATGCAGGTTGTCTGTGATATGAATTTAGAATGTGCTCCGTGTATGATGATGAGATTTTATAGATATCTCAAGATGATGGTAGGAGACATGTGTGATTATAGTGGAAATGTAATGAATGGTCTTAGGTTGTACCTAAACGATGGCTTACTCATGGATATGATGAAGACCTAGATAAGGACTAGGCCTATGCCCAACATGAAACGAGCTTGGATCTATAGAGACTTTCGATGATAGATAGATTGTAATATTCAATGATCACAAGACAAGGACTATGGAAGAAGCTACGATGATGACTCTATGACGATGACATGATTATATCTGTTGATGACTGTGATGACAGAATACCTCTCTGGTTAAGAGAGATTGTTTTTGTATTTGTAACTTTGGAAGATATTATGATTTATATTATCATTGTGTATTGTTGTACCCCCATCGGAGACGTATTTACCCTCTTTTGGAATGTCATTATTGTGTATGGTCATTGAGGTAGACCCTCTATTGTAAGTTGAGGCAATAGTCCCCAGAATAAATAAATGAAAATGTACTTGGAAGTAGTCCTATATAGGTTGGACCCAATTAGGGATCCTGGTCAACTTAGTTAGGTCACAAAAGAATATAAATAGGGAGGAACACTCCCTATTTGGACATAGTCACCCACTCTCTCATTGGTGCATTAGGAGAAAGAGGAAAATGAGTACAAAGAGAGAGATGTAGAAGACATCATGTTCTTGGTTTTTTCCAACTTGTGATATTTTCTTAGTGACAGAACTATTCCGAAGAAGTTTGTGGGGTTTTCTCCTTTATGGGTTTCGTAAGAAAAAACTTTGTATTGTGTCTCTTGTGTATCCTGGATATATTGGTGTTCTTGTTATTCTTTTAGATAAATATCTTAGTTGAATTAAAGTATAAAAAATAGCACTATCTCTCAATGTAAATATGGAGTGTTTGATGGTGAATGGAATCAAATGTTGATCCTCCAATAAAGTGTCGATGCTATGTAGGTATGTGGTATTGTGTGAAACCTTGAAAATAGTGCATTGGAAATTAGTGTGGATTTAGATAAATGCAAAAGAAAATGTATAAAATGAATGCCAAAGTATAAAACATATACATGAAGAAATACAAACTACATCTATCTATTGTTGTATTTTTAACTTCATAAGACATTATCATGTATATTATCATTGTATATTGTTGTACCCCGATCAGATATTTGTTTCCTTCCTTTTCGGATGTGTTTCCCTCTTTTTGTCTATGCTCATTGAGGTAAACCCTCTGATGTAACTCGGGGAAATAGTCTCGAGAATAAATAAAGGAAAATTTACTTTGAAGTATTCCTAGTTAGGTAAGCCCCAATTAGGTATCCTATTCGACTTATTTAATTGTGTAAGTCACTCAACAGAAGAATATAAATAGGGAGGAACCCTCCCTATTTGGACACAATCACTCACTCTCTCATTGGCGCATTAGGAGAGATAGGACAAGGTAGTAAGAATGAGAGTTACAGAAGACATCTTTTGTTGGGTTTCCCCAACTTTTTATATTGTCTTTGTGACAAAACTATGTTGAGGAAGTTTGCAAGGTTTTCTCCTTTATGGTTTCTGGGGGGAAAGTCTTTGTGTCTTGAGTCTCATGTGTATATTACATATATTGATGTGCGTATTATTATTTCATACAAATATCCCAGTAGTGTTAAAGTATGAAAAATAATATGGTATTAGATCCTCTCTAAGATATGACACCATGCAGTAGCTAAAATACTGCTACAATTGTAGTTACTAAATATTAGGGTTCTGTGCATGGAAAACCCTAGAATACAAAATATAGTCATATTGAGACTTTCTCTATAACTCAAATTTGGAGAAGGATTATAATTTGAAGCATGGATAGGCAAAAGATTAAATCTTTATGTACATTGTGTGTGAGTTTCATCTTCATATTTTTTGTGCTTTAGGAGATATGATTCCTCCAAATCAGGGTTCCAACCTCCTCCGTAATCTAGTCTTAAATAGGTGACCAAGGGAAACTTTTTATATATCGCGATAGGAAGGTCCAAGTAAAATTTTGAAAGATTTTTTTATAGGGAACCAACTGTAGTTTCTATTGTTTGAGATTCAAACCCCTAAGTTGAAACAGTTCCACATGGTAGTCCATAGAAGTTCATTATGTTGAACTAGTCCTCAAACAAGTCACCTTGGGAAACTTTCCATAAGTTCCACTTGGTGAATCCAATTCTGAACTAACCTATGTGGTTGAAAATAATACATATCAAGATACCTCAAGAAACGTTTTAAGACATTTAAGAGAATAAATTTTGGAGATAAAACATAATGAATATCAAATAATTATGCAGAAGATATCGGAGAAACTAAGGCTTCTTGTTCTGAGCGCTTCCCACCACAGTTTTTAGAAAAGGAGTACATTGGATTTCCTTGAAAAGGCGCATCTTCATGTCTAATAAAAAGTTTGAAATTAAAATATTTCAAAGTTGGGATTTCTCTGACAAACCCTAGATAATCCAGCTCAAAAATGAGGATGGACACCTCAAATCGGTTTAAGATCTATATCTCTTATCTTTCCATTTGAGGTTCTCATTTCAAAATGAGTCATCACACCCAGATTGATGATCAGCTTGATGTAGCTAATAACTTCCTAGAATGGAAGTATAGGATCTCTCTAGTCCTTGAAGAAAATTATTTGGATCAGTATATCATTAAGGAAGTTCCAGATCTAGAGGAAGATGAGGCTAAGGATATCGATAAGAAGAACTTGGTCAAGGACAAGAGAATAATTCTATATTCTATTAAGGATCACCTCATCCCTCATGTGTCATCCTTGAAGACACTTAAGGAAGTGTTCTATTCTTTTATGAATTTTTTCGAAGTAAAGAACATTAATCAGAAAATAACATTGAGGAACCAACTGAAGAATGTGAAGATACAAAAAAAGGAGACTCTGTAATCCTATTTCACAAAGGTTTCTAGAATCAAGGAACACGTTGAAGTAGTTGAAGAGAATGTAGAATAAGGGGAGATTTCTATGACCACCTTGAATGGTCTCCCATGATCATGGGATGTTATACCAGAATCCTATCACCATCATGTGATAAGACATTTGACATACCTAGTTTCCCTGAATCCCAGCTTCTGGAGTGGAAACTAAATGGTTTTTCATCAATATGTCATACAAATTCCTAGCACCGCGCATGCCCCTTTATCCAGGAGTGGTACCCCTGCTCGCACCACCTTTCATCAGTTTTCCACAAGTAGTGCCACCACCCATTTCCCTTGGTCCATAGGCAGTTATTACCAGATTTACCGCTCTGTCATAAAAGGAGAAGCATGGTACCTTGGGTAAAAAAAGAAAAAGAGAAGTTTTGCGAGGCTTCTAGATGATAAGCTTTTTGTACTGCCTTATCCCTACTGTTGTGGGTTGGTTGAGCTCAATATCCCTCATCCTAGGATCTTAGAGGCCACCTCACCGACTAATTTATCAACCATCTCTATCCATTAAATCCCTATAAATATGAGCTCATAGCCATGGCTGAGGGGAGAACATTGAAGGTATTGTTATGCTGTTGGATTGATTCTTGGCCCAAGATCATTTGGAGAGAGCATAGAGAGCTAGAGTAAGAGCTTTTGGGGATGAAGAGCTGGTTTCATGGAGATTCATGTCAATGCTAAGGCTTGGTTGTAAACTTCTTCATATTTCTAATGCAAGTTGATTTCTGTCCCACATATGATGTTGTTGTTGTGATTTCGCATATATATGTTTCTAGATTCCTTAGTCACTAGCATAGATTAGTAGATCATATTATGGTTGCTTTGATTCATTTCATGTTGAGATTTTTTGCAAGTACACAGGTGAACTATCAAAGCCTTGTATACCAGATATCTACAGTGTCCCCGGTAGATTCGCTAGATTTGTTAGCTAGAATATTTCACCTCCTGCGGACAACAAGGTGTTCCACTGGTCTGAATGGTTCAAATCCAGAACAAATAGAGGATAGAGGTTGATGAATCTCCCTAGACTAAAACATAAAAACATTTTCCATTGTTAGGGTTTATTACTTCTTACCAATGTCACCCCACTACCCTCCAGATGGGAGTGGTAGGTCAGGATCACCTATAAAATCTATGCCTGCATAGGCATAGTCCTTGGCCATGAGCATCTGATCCCGCGACCATCTGAAGAATGGATCACCAAACTTCGCTTTGCCCCTACCTGCTCCTGTGCGAGCCATGACCTAGAGCCACCTTAGCATATGGGAATCCCATGCTCTCAGACTCCAGAAATTCATCTGGGGCCTCATCTATGGGACCCAATCAAAGAAGAAGCAACCTAAGATGGAACCAAAGCAAAAGTGCTTCAGCTCTCCCTACCGACATTTAGTCAACTGATCCATGAAGATTGGAAGCAATGCTTCTACCCAGTTTAACACCGTAGGTGCCATAGCCTCTAGGGTGTACAACATATGTGCCTTGGAAGCCTGATGCACACCCTGGCTCCCTGTCACCCTCTGCATGGTGAACAAGACAATTCATAGAGCCCTATCTGTCACTGCCCTAATGGGGATTTTATTCCCTGATGTACCTATACCTAGTACACAATGTCGATCTATGAGCTCTCTGGTGGTAATGTCCCTGCCACGGGAACCTGTCAGTGAGATGGGGGCACCCCGTCTTGATAGGCCATTCAGGAAGTAGATATCCTCTACCTCCACTGTAAGTATGTGTGCCCCCACCTTGAAATACTGTTGTTCTAGATTCCACATTCTCAGTATGTGTTCCAGTAATCTCTCATGGGACACCATGCTTCGTGTCCAGAAGAACTTTAAGATCCCACAGTCCTGGAGCACGGAAATGCAAACCACATTCCTTTAAGCAGCAACATCCTCATTATCATGTGTTCTTTCCTTCCATATCACCATATTTTGGACACCTAGACCTGCCAAAAACAACAATGGTATGCATTAATATCATCCTTGAGTCATTGCAAATCAAAAGAATGAATAAATTTTTCCCATATCAATTGTATAACTTCTCCACGGGTGACACCGCCTGTGCCCCATTGAAGACAGGTAGTGGCAACGCCTGTCTTCCATGTTCTTGGTGCAGTTATCGAGTGGTACCGCGTATCTCGTAAGGGGTAGTCACAGTTCCCACATATTGGATTTTAGGGCTTGCCAAATAGGCCCAAAACCCCACCAAATCCCAAAATAGAAGCTATGAAATGAAAGATAATGGTCTTAGCTGTTACAACTGATGAGACTGAAAACAGATGGTGAAAACTCCCAATATCAGCTATGAAAGATCTGGCTAGAAAATGCTACAAGTGCTCTCTGCTAGAGGTAAATAGTCAAATGTTTTGATTTTTTACTATTTACTTGCCTTATATAGACATTTTTTGTGTCCGACCTACTATAGTTTTGATATTACATCATGCTCTGGTCAAAATCTATTTGTCATAATCCCTTAATGTTGATTTTGAATGCATTTAACACTTGTTTATGAGTCATCTACAGGTTGACTTTAGTAAGAAGCTTTGGAAAGTTTGTTTATGGCTTTTTCATACCTTCACAAAATGGAAAAGGTCATCGAGCATTTATTACGACACTTTGTCACACTCGTTAAAATCTAGTATCAAAGTTCTGAGTCCAGTTCAAGTTTCTTTCCAGGCTCGTAAAATACGACATTGTGTAAAGAAGTGTCATGGAGTTCTCTTTTCACCTCTTTTTCAAACTCCTTAAAGAAAAAAAAGTCGTCGAGTTTGTTTCCTATTCTTTCTAGGCTCATAAAACATTACGTTGCATAAAGGAACCTTATGGAGTTCTCTTTAAACCCTTTTTAGGCTCCCTAAATACGAAAAGATTGTCAAGCGATCTTGTCTTCTTCACACTTGTTAAAGTATTTGAAGAGTCATCCGTTTGACAGTAGTTTATCTCTTTCTCAGTTTGGATAGGAATATTTACAAGAAAGGAACACTCTAGCCAATAATGACTGGAAGAGTTCTCTAAGGTATGATTTTACTCTTTTTCGGGCCTTAGATACTAAATCATACAAAAAAGGCCCCCATGGAGTTTTCTTCTATATTCGTTCTGACTCTCTAAACATGAACGATACCAAGTTGTCTTTGAGTGGACTCATTAAATTAAACATTAAGAGACCCATTTTGGGAACGAACCCCTCCTCTCACAGGTTCATAAAACATATGAGACTAGACTTGTCTTCTGACAAGCTATATCGATTGTTTGTTACCCTCTTTGAACTCATAAAACCGAAAAGAGGCACTCATCGATCATGATGGGGAAAATGGGAAGGGAATCATTTTGTAAATAATGGAAGTTGTTTGTCATTACCTTTGAACATGGCACTTGTCTGCACAATCATGTCAATCAATTGGATATTCAAATGATCTCTGTGATGGTCCACTTTCATGAGTCATGTCAATCCTTTGAGTCTTTCAAAAGAATGCATTGTCCACTGTCGCATTGTGTATCTGTCCTATCTAGTCATGCTGCCAAGTCATTTTGCTGTGCCACCCGATGTTCAAAGGGGATCTGAAGAAGTTTTACCTCTGCAGTATACACAGTATTTATGTCAGTATCTTTGAGTTAGTCATATGGTTACTACATTCACATCATTCCAAAACTATGTTTTGAGTTTCGTGTTGTCGATGTGGGACTCATCATGGACCTCTTTCGATGAGACTATTCCCCTCGACATCAGCTCATCATCCAGGAAATAGTATTAGAAACTATATTTAGTACCTTGAGATCTGTATGCCTTAATGACAGATTCTCTCGCTCTCGACATAGGTTCACATCATTGACCTTTGATCGATAGAATCAACTAGGTGCTCGACATCAGGACATCTATTCGCACTCAGTAGATTGTACTAGGGTACCTTGGGAATCATTGACATTAATGGTGATCTCCCTCGCACTTGTTAATGTTTCACATCATTGGCCGGTAATAAAATGGTTTCTACCATGTTCGACTTCAGATCATTGTAATCACATGGATAGAATCGTACTTTTTGGAAGACGAGACGAAGACCCTAGGCATTTGTTTAAAAGCGCTCATTGCTTTTTTCCCAGCTTGCGATGGAGTTTTGTATATCTAGCATGGATCCACATTTGTATGGTCATGGCTATGCTCAAATTTGCATCTGTATGACATAGATATACGTTGTATGTCTAGTAGCTATGTCCAAGTTTGAGTCCTCTATCTCATGGATCTACGTTGTATTCTAGTAGCCATGCTTGTTTATTCCACTCATGGATCTGCCTTGTATTGATCTACAGCTATGATTTTGGTTACTTGTCTCTATGATTCAACATACCGATGTACTACAGATGCCTACTTGACTGCATACTCTGATCGAGCCGACATTTTCATCTCCTGGTGACGACTTATTCTTAGAGCTCTTGTTTATCGTATCACTCTAAGACTCATGCTTTGGGGGGCATCCTGTTATACCAAAATCCTGTCACCATCATGTGATAAGACATTTGACATACCTACTTGCCCTGAATTCCAGCTTCTGGAGTGGAAACTAAATGGTTTTTCATCAATCTGTCATACAGATTCCCAGCATCGCGCATGCCCCTTTATTTAGGAGTGGTACCCCTGCTCTCACCGCCTTTCATCGGTTGTCCACAAGCGGTGCCACTGCCCATTTCCCTTGGTCCATAGGCAGTTATTGCCAAAACCACTCTGTCATAGAAGGAGAAGCACGATACCTTGGGGGTAAAAAGGGAAAAAGAGAAGTTTCTCGAGGCTTCTAGATGATAAGCCTCATTTACTGCCTTATCCCTACTACTATGGGTTGGTTGAGCTTGAGATCCCTCATCCTAGGTTCTTAGGGACCACCTCACCCACTAATTTCTCAACCATCTCTATCCATTAAATCCCTATAAATATGAGTTCATAGCCATGGTTGAGGGGAGAACATTGAAGGTATTGTTATGCTATTGGAATGATTCTTGGCCCAAGATCATTTGGAGAGAGCATAGAGAGCTAGAGTCAGAGCTTTTGGGGATGAAGAGTTGGTTTTATGGAGATGCATGTCAACACTAAGGCTTGGTTGTAAAATTCTTCATATTTCTAATGCAAGTTGATTTCTGTCCCACATATGATGTTTTTGTTGTGATTTCACATATATATGTTGCTAGATTCCTTAGTCACTAGCATAGATTAGTAGATCATACTCTGGTTGCTTTGATTCATTTCGTGTTGAGATTTTTTGCAGGTACATAGGTGAACTGTCAAAGACTTGTATTCCAAATATCTACAGCATCTAGGGAGATTCTTTAACCTCTGTCCTCTATTTGTTCTAGATCTGAACCATTCAGACCAGTGGAACACCTTTCTGTCCGCACGAGGTGAAATATTCCAGCTAACATGGGATTAATTCATTCAAGAAATATGTGCTAGAAATAATTTGATTAGTTTTAGCAGACTATGGGAAGAATGCACACAAGAAGAATTTTGACTCATAACAAGAGAGGAGAAGATGAGAGAAACTAAAGATCAAGACTTCACAGTTCAAACCAAAAGAAATAATATAAATAAGGAAGACCATCATCACAACCAAAGGAAGGACCATCATCACCAAAGAAAAAAGAAATCCAGAAGAGATACTTCCAACATTGTATTCTACACTTGTGAGGAGAAAGGACACTACTCCATAGAATGTCCTAGGAACAAGGGCTCCTCCAACAAGAAGTAAAACAAGAAAATACATCGTTCTCACACCATTGAATATGATGAACCAACTAATGAAATAATCAAAGAAGAAAAGGAAGATTCCTGAAGTGATGAGGAATATGTACTTTGATCCATAAGAATTCTATCGATGAATAAGAAAATCATACTCTTATCCATCTAAGTATTTGGATAAGAAAGAATGCAATTTTGAATGAAGAAGTGTCACTTAGGGTAATAGAGACACAAGTTCCCACAACCAAATGTTGAAGTAGAGTACACTGTCAAAGACTCCACTTATTTTTGCAAGGACATAAGGATCAAGAGGGATTCCATCCACCAAACAAACAAACATAAGTATTTAATTGTCATTTCTTGTATATATAGATACCTAAATGATATTGTTTAGTTGTGTACATATTTATATTCAAGTGATGGATTATGCATGATTCTGGTTGTGCATTTATGAACTGTATCCTACAAACTTTCCTGTGATGGGTAAGTAGACGATGGTTTTGTACAACATTCCATTGCTACTTATCTAAAATGAAACCTCTTTCTTGACATATTGGGAGTAGTACACACTATTAGTAATGTTATGGAAGAGATGGAAGGAATATAGAAAGTAACTGTATGTATACGAGATATGAATGAATGTTATATCATTGTCCAATATAGTTGCATGATTGTGTGACATATATATTTTAGAAATTGCCACTATTAATATGTTTTTTAAACTATGAACTGTTTCTAATCATGCAACCGGATTTGACTTGTAGGAAATATCGTGTACAATCACCTACAAGAAAAAAAGAATAAGACTTCTTATGAATAACAAGTGCTGACAACTTAGCTAGAAGATTCACTCCAATAAACATACATGAAGAGGAACCCAAATCTCCCAGGTTCAGAGACACCGTGGCAGAAGAAATAACTTCAAAAGAATATAAATGATCATGATATGACCAAACCACTAAAACAGGTAGATCCACCTCGAGAGATGAAGGACATATTGAAGAAAGGTATGAAGGGAATTCCAAAGAAAGTAAGAGGTGTCATACATACTCCAATCATTTGGCACTATTGAGTGACATCACCGATACAAATCCTTCCAAACTATGAAGAAGAAACCAAGAATAAATTGAAGGAGACTATGATCAAAGAGTACCATTTGACAATGGAGAATGATGTCTAGGATTTTCTCCAAGACCTGAAGGGAAGTCCATAGTGTATTCAATGTGGATATCAAACATCAAGCATGCAGCAGATGGCAACATCAATAAATACAAAGCAAGATTCATGGTTTCTCTCGGAAAGAGGGAGCAAATTATGGCGAGATATGCTCCATTGACCAAATACACTTCACCGATGAAGTATAAGTGTATATCAAGAAGAGAAATACACGTGAACAAAAGGATTTGTATGAATGCAAAAGGAAACCATGGGATAATACATAAGGTTACATGAGGAGATTGAAGATCAGCTAGAGTGATGGAGATCTCAACCTTTGCTATAAGGTTGTAGGTAGAATCCTATAGAGGATGACAAGCTCACAGATGGGTGCAAGAGGAACTTTGAAGAAAGTTCGAGATAGAGGATATATATATCTAGTAACCTTGAAGGATTGAATAGATAGATACATAGAAGATAAGTAGTAAAGGAAGCTACTTGTTACTCCAGTATAGAATGTTGTGATACATAGAGTACAAAATGGAGAGGTAGGATGATGTTCCGCGTCAGAGGGAGTAACTACCAAAGATCTCTGAGTTTGAGAACCTTGACGTGGTACAGAAGAATGGAAAACTTCTTGATGGACTTAGGATTTACTGGGAGTAAAGCAGGTTACAACCTTTACTTTAAGGTTTAAGGGGGAAGACTGGCATATATTGTTGGCCTGTTTCTGACAGGAGAGTACAAACTCTTGTAGATGGAAAGAGGATGCTTTACACTAAGTTTGAGATGAAAAAACTAGGGATGATTCACTTCTTCTTAGGCATGGAGGTGTGGCATAGTGAAGATGGTATTTTCCTGGGTCAAGGAATTTATGCTATCGAGATTCTAAAGAGACTTACAATGATTGAATGCAAGGAAATGGCCACACCTATGGCATTGAACTTGAAGTTAATGTGTGATGCTTCATCACAGTCGATTTGTACCACAGTGTATTGTTAGATGATTGATTGATCTGCCTGACGAATATGAGATATGAAATATACTTTGTTGTGAACACCTTGAGCTAGTTCCTGATGGATCTGAGACATGTTCACATGGTTGTTGTAAAGCATGTATTGAGGTACCTAAAGTGTACAGTTGACTATGGTCTCAAGTATGATGTGAATCAAAATATTAACCCACATGGTTATGTTGATTCAAGTTAAGCAGGTAGTGCAACTGATAAAAAGAGAAATTTGGGATGCTCCTTGAATTTGGGATCCGTTATGATCTCTTTCTTTAACATGGAGAAGTCATGCATAACGCTAATTACAATAGAGGTGGGATACAATGCAGAAAGGAGTAGTCAAGCTCGAGTGCATTATGATAGATGAGCAGATAACCGATGTGTTTACCAAGCTAATAGACTGAGTAAAGTTCGAGTACTTGATAGAAAGACTTGGTGTGATCCAAAACGAGGTCCTTAGAAAGAAGGAGTGGCGAGTTATAGCATGGTTGAAGACACCGGTTTTCTTAGTGACATAATTAGCCCTAGGATGCTCCCATGCTAGATATGAATATAGACTAGTAGACTTAGATGCATGAGATATCCCATGGGAAGGTAGACGGGTTGTCCTTAAATGTAAAACATCTCGGCGTGGTACATAGGTTGTTCATACGTAATAATTCTTGTGGTTTGTCTTCAGATTTAATCAGTCTTGGTGTGGTATATAGGTTATCCTTGGATCTAATCAGTACTGGTACGGGTTATCCTTACACGTAAAAGGTCCTTGCATGGTATGCAACTTGTTCGAATGTAATCAGTCCTATAGGTTGTACTAGAAGATAAAAGTCATCACGTGGAACACAGGTTGTTAGGATGCAATAAGTACTAGAAGGTTGTCTTTGGATGTAAAACTCCTAGTGTTTCTTATATGTAATATGTCCTCGGCATTGTCTCAGAACGTAAAATCCCTAGTGTGGTATGCAGGTTGTTCGGATGAAATCATTTCTTATGTGTGCCCATGTTGGAGATTATTAGACGCCACACGACACTTGGTTTGCACCTGGGAATTTCTCGCATTGTGGTAGATTTAGGTTGTCTTGGTGACGTAAATAAGCCCTGGAGTTATCCTATGTTTATAGAATGCAAGTTGATCATGAGATGTAATGCACTTAGTGTGCTCCTAGGTGATTCTCGCATAGTCGAATATGCAGGTTTTCTTGGTGACATAATCAATTTTTGGCGCGCTCCTATGTTGGTAGAACGCAGATTGTCTGTGATATGCATTTAGAATGTGCTCCTTGTATAATGATGAGATTATTTAGATATCTCGAGATGATGGTAGGAGACATGTGTGATTACAGTGGAAATGTAATGAATGGTCTTAGGTTGTACCTAAATGATGGCTTACTCATGGATATGATGAAGACCTAGATGAGGACTAGGCCTATGCCCAACATGAAATGAGGTTGGATCTATAGAGACTTTCGATGATAGATAGATGGTAATATTCAATGATCGACAAGATGAGGACTATGGAAGCACCTACGATGATGACTCTATGACAATGACATGATTAGATGTGCTGATGACTGTGATGAGAGAATACCTATCTAGTTAAGAGGAACTATTGTTGTATTTGTAACTTTGGAAGATATTATGATGTATATTGTCATTGTGTATTGTTGTACCCCCATCGGAGATGTATTTACTGCCTTTTTGGATGTCATTATTGTGTATGGTCATTGAGGTAGACCCTCTATTGTAAGTTGGGGCAATAGTCCCCGGAATAAATAAAGGAAAATGTACTTGGAAGTATTCCTATATAGGTTGGCCCCAATTAGGGATCCTGGTCAACTTAGTTATGTCACGAAAGAATATAAATAGGGAGGAACACTCCCTATTTGGACACACTCACCCACTCTCTCATTGGTGCATTAGGAGAGAGAGGAAAATGAGTACAAAGAGAGAGATGTAGAAGACATCATGTTCTTGGTTTTTTCCAACTTGTGATATTTTCTTGTGGGGTTTTCTCCTTTATGGTTTTCGTAAGAAAAAACTTTGTCTGGTGTCTCTTGGATATATTGGTGTTCTTGTTATTCTTTTAGATAAATATCTTAGTTGAATTAAAGTAGAAAAAATAACACTATCTCTCAATGTAAATATGGAGTGTTTGATGGTGAATGGAATCAAATGTTGATCCTCCAATAAAGTGTCGATGCTATGTAGGTATGTGGTATTGTGTGAAACCTTGAATAGAAACATAAAGAGGATATGCTAGTATGGCCTAAGGCCTTGAATCCAAACATATAAAATTATACAAATCTACGCCATGTGCGTAAATCATCTAAACTTGAACATGGGAGAATCACTTTGATAAATAAGTGTCAAAAGGTATGAAACTATGTTTGAAGCAGATAGAATAAATCTATGCGAAATTAAATGCAGAAAACTATTATGGGTAGAAGGTGGAAACCCATCATCTGTTTCTTCCAAGGATAATGATTTCAAAATGTAAATTCCATGGACGCAAATAACATCCAAAACATTTGAATATAAATGATAGTATGAGGGTTGCAACAATGCATCAGGCATTAGGGTGCATGTAGATAAATGTAAAAACAAATGAATAACAAAACATAAAGTGGGACCTTTTCAAGGAAAGGTCGAAGAGTAGAGGGAAAACATCATGTGGTTCAAACGGACTGTCATGGTAGACTAATAATTCTACCAAGATTGTGAAAAACTCACCATCAACACTAATCAACAACAAGATGCTAACTAGGGAACCCTTGGTAGGTAGACTCTATCACCATCACTACGACAAGTATAACTAATAAAATTAGTTAATGGAAAAACCATGGCAGGGCAGATCCTAACGAAAAATGAGAGAGCCTAATAATGTACAATGTAACAACAGATGTATACCTTTTTTTTTTTAATGTGGTTCACCATTTGTTAGAGGGATACTCCAAGGAAAATTCCAATACCTGATATTCAAACTGAATCAAGGTATGGTCAGCTCATCAATCACAACATTTATTACAAAGGGCTCCACAAGAGCAACATGTCACTTACAAGAATAGAACCTGGGTGGGGAGGGTAACATTCATTCCTCCCAACCACCCAAACTACATCCATTTGACAACAACAGATGTATACCTATGGCTATATACAATCATAGTATACCTAAATATCCAAATGAACACACAATTTATGCCAAAATGTCGATAACAAATTTTTTATACACTCTTTCAGTTTGCAAAAGGTGTTAGAAACACATTCCATAACAAGTATTAATAAAAAATATCAAAATTATTGAAATATTAGATAAAAGAAGGATATATCTTTTTCAATTTATAAAAGCCATCCCTATATTCCATCCCCCCTCCCTCTAATAAAGGGCGGAGTCATCCGCCTATTTGAGAATGGATCATCCGAGGTCTGTGAGGCCCCAATTGCTAGCTAACCGTGGAGGATGGTAAAATAAACATATTATAAAGGAAAATAATTTTATTTTTATCACACTATCTCATTTTTACAACCAGACTTTACCAACATGCCAATTTCTCTTCTATATTCAACCCCAAATTCTCACATTTCCAAGGTTCCCCAAATTCTCACATATTCAACTATGCAAAAAATTATTGCATATAACTTAA
Organism: Pseudotsuga menziesii; assembly: GCA_001517045.1. Taxonomy (NCBI): domain Eukaryota; kingdom Viridiplantae; phylum Streptophyta; class Pinopsida; order Pinales; family Pinaceae; genus Pseudotsuga; species Pseudotsuga menziesii. Next base: position 394,102 of record LPNX010107957.1, read on the forward strand.
TTTTTTGTTTATTTCTTTATTGCCTTTTTTTAAGTCAATTTTTTCTTTATAACCCTCTTTCATTTTAATGGTTCAATTTTCATTTTGGTCAAAATTTCCTCTGTCGAAAACCTTTTACCTAAGATCTTATGGGGATGGGGTGCATCCCTTCCCTGCTTGTAGGAACCAAAGGCTAGGGCCGCATGCTTATTTTAAAGAAAACTGTTACGTTGAGACTTGAAGCAAGGGCTAGGGTAGCATTCTAAAAGGAAACGGTTTCATTGAGAATTAAATAAATATAATAAATAAATCTCAATAACCTCGTAAATAATCAGGAATAATAATAAACAAATAAAAGTGGTAAAATATATTAATGATTTATTATTAATTAATCCGAATTAAATTTAAGCAAGTGGAGTATAGTGATCACAACATCCACCCTATTGATTAATTGGCTTATTTTATAATAATTATTTAAATTCAAAGAGTACTTGAGTGGGCCTAATGGTTAAGAACATGTGTTATGTCCTTAAAGATCGGATAGAGGCTCACTTCGATGGGTTTGGGGACGTCTCGGCCCTTGTTAAATCACAATAAGCTAAATCACAAGTTATCGGTATATCTGGCTTGGCTTCCAGGCTGTTGAATTTAATCTTCGGAGGTTGTTGTTCCCATGGTTAAAAAAATAATAATTATTGAAATTGAAGCGAGGAGAGGAGAGTGGAGTGGAGTCTAATGCTATAAAAGCAAAGACATTCCTTTTTTATATAGTTTTGATTTCAGTTGGTGGTCTGACGGCATAAGGACTCCGCAATAGAAGCAGTCGTTTTCTTAGACTTCTTATATATAGAAATGGAAGCGCAAGGAGCAGATGAAGAGAGATTATTAGCTCAACAAGCGGAGCAGATTATAAGAACTTTCGAGGTGTATGGTTTGCCCTCGCAGGATCCTGATTTTGATCCCGTAGGCACAGCACAACGAATTTGTGAAGTAGAGGAAACAACGTTGGCATTTCTTCAACAATGGAACAGGGATTTTAATGAAATCCCCGTGCAAATGAATGGCGAGTTACGTCGGAGACTAAGAGAACTTTGGGAGAGAGGTTCCGTTTTCCACATAAATTGGGCAGCGGGAGCTGCGCCAGGTTGGGGACTCGAAGCTAATTGGAGAGCCGAATCTGCGCCAGTTTGGGAAGAGGAAGCTAATTGGGTAGCGCAAGTTCATCCTGGTTGGGGAGAGGAAGCTAATTGGGGAGCAGGAGCTCGGCCAGGTTGGGGAGACGAAGCTGCGGATCCTCGCGAGAGCATAAATTTGGTTGTTGGAGCTGTGCCAGGTTGGGGAGAGGAAATTATTTGGAGAGCAGGAGCTGCTCCAGGGTGGGGAGAGGAAGCTAGAGATCCTCGCCAGGCCATAAGTTGGGGATCTGGAGGTGAGCTAGGTTGGGTAGAGGAAACTAATTGGAGAGCAGGAATTGCGCCAGGTTGGGGAGAGGAAGCTAACTGGAGGGTGGTAGCTGCCCCAGGTTGGGGAGAGGAAGCTATGGATCCTCGCGAGACCATAAATTTGGCAGTGGGAGTTGAGCCACGTTGGGATCTAGAAGAAGCTAATTGGGGAGCGGTTGCTGCCCCAGTTTGGGGAGAAGCTAACTGGGGAGCGGGAGCTGCCCCGGGTTGGGGAGAAGATAATTGGGAAGCTTACTGGGGAGCGGGAGCTGCGCAGGGTTGGGGAGAAGCTAACTGGGGTAACCCCCAAGATAACTGGGGAGCAGGAGCTGGCCCAAATTGGGGAGAAGCTAACTGGGGAGAAGCTAACTGGGAAGCGGGAGCCACCCCAGGTTGGGGAGAAGCTAATTGGGGAGCGGGAGCGGGAGCTGGAGCTGCCCCAAGTCGAGGAGTTGGAGCTGCGCCAGGTTGGAGAGAGGAAGTTACTTGGCTAGCAGGAGCTGCGCCAGGATGGGAAGAGGTAGGTACTGATCCTCAGGAGATGGGGAGAGGTAGCGACCATATCATTAAGCCGTTAATGCCTGGTGGGATCAGAGCCATTCCTATCTTGGGCCATCATATCAGTGATAGCAATAGCAGTACTTCAACCTGCCCGATTTGCTTGGAGGATTTTAAATTAGGAGAGGAGGCGGGCCAAGCCGGTTGCGGTCACATATACCACCAAAACTGCATTTTGCCCTGGTTGAGATCGGACAATACTTGTCCTGTCTGTCGTCGAGAAATTGAGATGTAGTTATTTTTTCACTTCGAAATATGGATTCATAACATCGTTTTATTCTAGAAATTTGCATTTCATCATTTCTTCTAGAAATTTACATTTCTCTAACATATCATGGGGATGGCCCTCTCTTGCAATGCAAGAGAATGCAAGAGAATCGATAACAGGGAATCCTTTCCTTAAATTATTTAGTGTCCAATGGTGGGTTATTCTATTCTCCCCATCTCTATTTTCTTCAATGAGTGTTGGATGCAATTCAGATGTTAATGGGTTTTATTTACATGGTTCTTCACAAAAGACATAGTTTTTGGTATGTTTATATGTTGTGTTTTCCTGATTGTCTTACAAGAAATGTTTATACACTAGTATTTAACATGGGTTTTCTCCTTACGAGATATGGTTTGTATTTAACATGGGTTTTCTCCTTACGAGAAATGTTTATACACTAGTATTTAACATGGGTTTTCTCCTTACGAGAAATGTTTATACACTAGTATTTAACATGGGTTTTCACCGAATCATCTCCACCCTCTTTGTATAGAATTGTGAAATGTTCTTGATGGAGTGGTGGCGGTCATGTCATCGAATATGTGAAATATACTACCTCGATAAAATGTTACTAGAAAGCTTTACCAACCTCTAAAATTGTGTCTTAAACTATTCTCTCTGTGGTCACAACTTCTGTGGCAAGTAATCTGTTGATTTTGTGGGTGTGGTTGTCAATGGCGTTTTTTTCCAAATATACAAAACGCATGTTACTAATCTTTTCCATTTTCATGTTTTCTTTTAATAGGGAATTGTGTTGTTTTGTTTTCCATGCATTCACATTATAATTTTTATTTCCTCATGATTGGGTTGTGTGTGTGCTTTATTTCCTCATGATTGGGTTGTGTGTGTGCACATTATATTTTTTTCTTTCTTCATGATTGGGTTGTGTGTACGCTTTATACAGTTTTTATAATAAATAATATTATAGCCCATTAGCCATCGACGATAACTTGGATTTTCTTTTACTTGGGATTTTCCCAAAATCACACTTGGGGTTCAAATGTTCATTTCTTATTGCCATTTGTTTATTATATGTGTTTTCCCTTTCTCCTGTTCTTGTTTCATTGAGTTTGAAAACGTTTCAGTGTCTTTGTTTTGCTAGAATCAATTAACGTTGTGAGAAAATTGTTTACGCCGTATACACATAAACACCTATTGACCTGTAGTTAATTGCTTCTCTTGCTACCTAATTTTGTTTTATTTGTTATTGTAGTGCCTCATGGATTTTTTAAATAAATCCAAGGGAATTGACATTCCAAATGGAAAGGATTGAACTCTGAAGAATAAGTGTTTCAATCGCAATGGTATTTATGGTTGCTAGTGAAAAAAATAGAAATGGATTCACAAAATGAACCAATGCTAAAGTTGTTTACTTTATTTCAACATGCATTCGTTTAGATGCTTTCGTATGGCAACTATTTTTCATACCTCCATATGGAAACCATTTTTTTATTCCCTCTCCATTGTGTACAACAAGGTTCATGCTAATCATACTCTAGTTAGTGGGAAACTTATTAATTCCTTCATCAAACATTAAGTAGTAACCAAGATGAAGCATATTTCTTGTTCCTAAATTATTGTTGTTGATTTATAGATATAACAAGAGTTTATATTTAATGAATATTTACAATTTTTTTATAAATTTATTTTAATATAGCGATGGACACTTCAGAAGAAGAGAAAGAATGTCATAATTCTTAAAATTTAAGCCATGGAAATGATTTATCATTTCAATTGAAAGTTAATTTTCATCTTAATTTAAGAGTGAGCATAGAAGTCTTCATTTCATTGGTGATCGAGCCTTTACCAAAGTAGTCTTTTTATTTTCATACATAAATGGAATAGGAAGGGGTGCAACTCTTTTTTATTTGCAAGTTTCTAACAATTTTGATATTTTTCAAGGTGGACACATAAGCCTTATTTCAAGTGTTGGCACAGCTACACGAGCACTCCCCTACCCACTGCACTTTGGGGTATCTATAAATTACAAGAACCTCAAGCCACATCTCATATTCTACCCCCAGGAGTTCTTGTAACACAAGAATAGAAAAATTATATTACAATACATTTTCATGTCCTTTCCTTTGCAAAACTACATTTTATTCAAGTATTCTTATTCATGTTTTCCCTTGAAAAATTATATTAGTTTTCAATTTTTTTTCTCATTTATGCAAGTACTAAAGTATTATTGGCCACTTTAGAAGAAACCATATTTATAAAATAAAATTCTACACCAAAAAAATATTAGTTTAAATATTTTTGCATATGGTAATAAGTGAAAATAATGTCATTAACACATACACCCGAGATTTATATTAGTATTAGGTAAGTTTAAGCGTCTCTTATTCCCATGTAATTCGTAATAAGGGTTGATAAGTATCAAATGAAGCATTTCTTATTAAGCCAACTTGACGTTTACTTTGAACCTTATATTGGAATATGAATAGCTTGCTTGTCTTAGACTTATGTATAGTCATAGAATTTGTGAAAAAAAAGTAGATGTCATGTGCATGTCCAAAAATAATTACACTTACTCATCCCCTAATTCAAGGTGCATGATGAATAAAGTAATGGCCATAACCTAAATCAGTGACAAATGGATCACATTTTTCTTCTACAGTTGCAAACAAATCGAAACATGCTTTTCCATCTACATTGTTGGTTCTAAAGATTTCGTCTTATAGCCACACCAATTAGCAACGTGCCTATATTCTTGTTTCTATTACTTCCATCTTATAGCAACACCTATTGGCAATGTCGGGGACATTAGCACCTTGTGGCTCTTGAGTTAACTTAATTCTAGGTTTAAAATGTGCACACTATAAGTTATATACGGCTATAAAGGATGGGAAAACAAGATACAGGTCACATAAGGTTTATAAAACATCACTCTACTATGGAAAACCTCATTACAATCAGGATCATTACAGAGGAGTGTCATACTAATAAATCCAATTTATTGTGTTGCTTTGTGGACTTTATGAAAGCTTTCAAACGGTTCCTAGAAATGACCTCTATAAGAGGTTAGATGAGTTAAAATTTCTTCTAGAGTTGAGATTTTTTGTGATAATATTATACAAAATGATCATTGTTGAATCGAAAAACACAGAGAGATGATCGAAAAACATTAATCGTAATATTGGAGCTAAGGAAGCGTTCCTCCTCTCTCTTACCTCACAGCTCTGCATGCCTGAGACCCATCATGCTTTCTATTTCCCTCATCCTACGACGTCGCTGCTATTGTTACTAGATTCCTTGGGTTGTAAGATATTTTCACCTGTATTGAGTTTATTTCAGTCGATAAAATATTCGTATTTGTAGTGTTTTTAAAGGGGTTTGAAACAGTAAAACCTCTCAACTATTAGATGAAATATAGAATAGTTGTGACGAAAAATATAGCATTATGATCTTAATCCGTGAGAGTTTAGAGTTTCGTCCTGGGTTTTACAGGCATCAAGGGTAGATCTCTACTTTAGTTGGACCCATGCTCATGGGCTACCCAAAACCCATTTAGAAGAGTTGCAAAATATGGAAACACGTGTATCGTTGCAGAAGTTGTGGGAAAGAGATGTGTCAAGTGAAGAGCATAAGGGGGTTGGAATAGCATACATGTCACATGCCCCAATTTTCAAAACAATTTTATGTTATTGAGGAACTTTATGTTATATTTTATCTTAAAGTTGTTAATTAATGACCAAGTGGGGTCAAGGATAATTTAATGTATTGCAGAATATTTTATTAATAAATCAATAAAAGATGAGACAATAGCTTAGGGAAGCTATTAAATGAGTGTTTACCGGTCACTTGGTGGAGGAGACTAGGTTGAGAGCATATTGACAAGTGGCAACATCCTTAAACTACTAGCTATTGTAGGTGGCAACTTCCCTAAAGTTTGTGGTCAAGATTCCCCAAGAAAGTGGAAGAGGAGCAGGTGGCTCATTAAGTAAAAACTGACCCAAAATACCTAGGCATGCTAATAAAACTTCCCATTGAAGACAGCTGAGGCTACTCATTCTGAGTGAATGAGGTGCACATGTGAATTCGATGGAGGGGACTAGCTGAAGTAAGTTTGAGGGGATAAGTGCTGAAGACTGAACTTGTGCAGCTATTCTAAGCTGAAGTTCTTATTGCTGTAAGGAGGACTGAGTTACTCCTGAACACTGAGTGGAGTTGCAGAGGATCTCAAGACTACATCTCTCACCAGTACTCTACCAGGAGGACCAGGAGACAGGCTCGAGGGTCCTGAGAAATTGCAAACTAGCTTTTCTCTAGGAGTTGGTTGGGAGGAACAGCCTCCTTAAGTTGTTGTCACATCATTTATTTGACATGTTCTACTTGTTTAGGTTCAGTTATTATTTTATTTTACTGTTCAGAAAAGTTTAAGAGTTCTCATGATTAGTATATTGTTATTTTATCGTTGTTAAAGATAAAGAAAGAATAATTGTTTTTACTGTGAAAGTTAGTAACTAGTTAGATTAGGGTGAAATAGTAGAGATAATGCCGAGTTAATTGATAGTTAGGAAGATTACCCAAAGTTCATTTTTCCACGCCTCTTACAAGGCAGTACTCTAGTATAGCAAGTATGCTTAATTCAGATAAGTAAAGTTTCAATAACTTTGAATGCAGATGTAAATAATTACTTTTACAGGTTTTTATGTAATCTAATTGCAGAGTTTTAGCTGTATTTGTAATGTCTAGTGAAAGTATCTAAAATATCTAATTATAGGTAAAGAATAAATTTAAATAATAAGTACTAGTATGTATAATATTTACATAATCAAAACTAGTAAAGTACATAATATAAATTCAATAAGTAAATTTAAATAATTAGTATAGAACAGTAAAATATTTAAATTATGTTTAACCTAGTACGCAATATTTTAGCTTATCTAATTACCTAATCAATCATGTATTATAACTAGGATTACTGTAAACAGAAAGTATTAACGCTGCAAACCTCTAGAAATAACTAGGGTTTACAAGAGATCTGTACTATTACACTAGGGTAAAATTTACAATTTTATAATACAAAAACCTAATAGTACTTTTCTAGAATTTATTACAGTAATAATTAATTTTACTACTAGTAAAATAATTTTTGAACTAAAGATTATTCAAATAAAATCCTTTAATAAGAAACATAATATCTTAGTGATTTAGCAACTCGAAGAAGTAAATAACATTAAACATTTACCATAAACCAATTATGCCTAAATTTAAAACAAATTGAAATACTGTTGAAATCAACACTAAGCTGAAATGAAACTGAACAAGTATAGTATGGCATGTGGCCTTTTATAATATATGTCTAGTCTTTAAATCTTGACCAAAAATGACTGTTTCAGGTCTAAACAGAAGTCCCAAAATCAAAATTTAACAACTATCAATTACACCTATGAAAGCCGTGCATTATTTTGAAATATGCTAAAGTTACGGCCATATTTTTCTTTGTAAAAACCATTTTAAATCTTCAAGAAACCACCCAGTTGCTTGACATTAGAGTCATGGCTTAGAGCTAAGATATTAAAAATTATTATCATCTATATCATTTCAGGCCAAGAAGGCTCAAACAAAATCATGAAGTCACGGCTGTAGAAGCCATAACCTTTCTTTACAACAACCCCTATGGCTTTAAAAACTTACAAAATAAAAGAACAATTATCATAACTACTAACCACGACCGATCCATCAACCATCACATACAACGGTGCTTCCATTCTTTCCACTTTACATATGTGCAGGAAAAACCCCCAAATGTCACCAAGGCTTACCAGGAGAAGCGCTTGTGCTGAAGACTGAGGGTAGATATTCTTCCAGCTTCAAGTTCAAGTATGGAGAAACCTATACATAGAACACAGTAATGCTGCTAGTTACCTTATTTTCAAAATAATAATGAAAACCCTGCTAATTATTAAACTGAAGGGATATTAAGGTGTTTTTACCTTATAAGCTGCACAGTAGTGAAGTCGTTGAAGCCACCCAAGCCTAGCTCGAGGGCGCATCGAAGAAGATAAATCCCTACGAATGGGTTTGTGCAGAATGCAGCAAAACCCCAAGCCACGATATGGTAAGGATAAAACCATGAGGAGGAAGCAAGCAAGTAAAACTAGATGCAACTCTTCCTTCAGTATTTTATTTCCCACTTTGCACAATAAGCAAAAACCCACAGTCATTCAAGACAACGGAGAAACCAGTCTAAGTGTTCAATACCTCTTTGACAGTCAAGAATGCCTCTAAACAATAGTAATTTATCTACTCTACACAAGCTCACAGGGATTTGAAGGTCTGTGTGCATATCTCTGTGGAGGTTCCAACAGTGACCATGGCAGCCACGAGCTCCTAGCTCGGCCACTCCTCAACCAAATGAACCCAATACAACACAATGTTAGCATTTGGACAAGTTTTAACAAAGTCAACAAATCTAAATCCTTAATCATCAACCACGTGTCCCTTAATTATTTTCACAATCGAGGGTTTGATGTAGTCGTAATCACTGATTTCCAATCTGCACAAATCATTGGCGAGGTAAAGTCAAGACCTTATCATTAGTATGCATATTAACAATAATTTTGTTTTTCTTTGTCATTTCGATTCCCTAATTTTTAACCTATGATTTCCTAGTTTTTAACCATAGGATAAACAAACAGTTTTAACTTACTTTTTTCTATTAGACAAGTTGGAATAATCATATTCTAACTATGTTCTTCATAGAATATAAACAAATGACTACACTTATAATAGTAAGACATCATTGAAAGGGGTAATTTAATCCTCCCTAAAAGTACTTAACATAAACCCTCGAGCAAAGGTTATTATGTAAATACTTTTAACAAGCATAATGTAATTATTGAAAAGAAGATCTCATAGAAAGCAAAGTTTTATGAACAAGAAAGCAAAGTTTTCACAACGAGTACCCATCAAATGTTTTAGTTACCCTAGTGCACATCGAGAGATGGAGCATTGCTTACAAACAAAAAAATTACCAAAACATAATACTTATTCTTCAACCTAACAAATGGTGTTCCCATAACACTAAATGCTAAGTTAACCCTATAAGTAAGATAAATATCTGCTTGGAACTCGCCAAAGGCTAAGAGGGGGAACGAACTTCCCTCGCATACCTCAACCAAAGGTCATTCCACTCCATAGATTCGTTAACCAGCGAAGGGGATAAACATGGGTCGGTTTACTGCTTTCCCAAGGACCAAGTTGACACCCGGTCATAAAGACCCAGCACATACCTATCAACACATTTGAAGTCAAGTTAGATTGTCATTAAAATCAAAGCACATATAATTTTTTTTTTCACATTAAAAAACAACTTTATATATAATTTTAAAGCTGTGCCATAGTTACATAGATTGTCAAAATAAAAACCTAGTTCTATCATTGTTTATATAGTTCTATATTCCCCACCCATGATCACAAAATATTAGTCAGTATCATCTAGCCTGCAAAAAGTGGCCAAATAATGTTATTCATATCCTCCCTTAAGGCTAGTTTAGATAATCCATCAACTTCTGTGTTTTACTCTCAATATATATATGCCTGAAAGTAATCCCCTGAAAACATATAACTAACTATGAAGAAAACACTTAGATCACCTCCAAGATTACCCAGTATCTGAGTTAAACCGAGACGAACTTAAGACCTGGGCGTTACAAGTTTGGACCTATCAGTCGCTAGAAGGAAGTTGAATAGTAATGTGTCAAGACGGTAGCCACTCATAAACCGCACAAGGGTCGTCATAACCGTCTAAAACGAAGACCCGAAGTTCGAAATGAAGCCACTAAACTGTTCCAAACCCTTAACCCTACACCAAAGAGCGCAGCTCGAAAAGGGTACAATCAAATTAAATAGGAGTAAATACCACGATGATAGCTCAGTAAAGAATACAACCTTTCACAAATCCAAGAGTCAATCAAATACATTGAGTTGATAGTACTATCATGAATCTTATTAACTCCTTAAGACAAGTTGGTGACACAAGATTTTCCTCCACACACCTTTAAAGAAATGACGCTCATTAAAAAATAAACGTGGTATTATATTACTAGTACTTTTTTATATGTTAAGTTGTATGTAATGTGTTAATCATCTCGACTAGAAGTCCATGGTAACCAACAAAAAAAACCACAACAACTTAGGTTCGAGTAGACTCTTGTCTTGATAAGTTGGGTATAAACTTTGTAAATGGTGTTATAACATAGGAAAACGTAGAAAAGAACCGATAGTATAAACATAGTTACACCTGCAAGCAATTTGAAACTTTACTATACGTTTGATACATGCCAATATTAAATCAAAGCCTTATGAATACATCGATGAGAACTTTTACCTACATTATGACTAAAGCTCCTTTTCTTTACATCGCATATGTCATAACAAAGTATAGTCGTTTTAGTCGGAGCTAAGTAAACAATAAACCATCCAAGAACATCTTCCTTGCTGTAAAAGAACACTGAAGTGTATTCTCGTATTTACTAATAATAATTTACTTTCATGCAGAATTAGAGGCACGTATATGAATTAATCTTTATAAGAGATGTAGCTAATAATGATAAGTAAGATTATTTTTTATTGGTATTTTACATTTCACAATTAGCTCACACTCTATGTTTATCCTCTTAGGATTGGTACAGACAAAACTAGCTATCTTGGCCTGATTTCTCCTTGATTTGGCCACACTTATGCCTTGTAGGCTAGGATACATATGTACAATTTGTTTCATGAACCAACATAATATATAGGAAATACATAATTTGATAATACTATGGAGAATACCATAGGTGAGAGAATACAATGGGTAACTAAGTAACTCACCTATCTAACTATTGGCATTACATATTTAAATACACCCCTTTAATCTCAACTGGTATTGCATCTTCAACACTGTCTATGCCAAAAGATGGCTCCTGGTCTATGTCTCAGCAAAGATGCCTGGTGGTCTATGTCTTGGCTAGGCTTACATTTCAATTAAAAAAATTCAGCTTCACTTTCTTCTTTCAAGTGTACTTGGAATTCTTCTTCTTTGTCCTTTTGATCTTGATGCTAAGTACATGTTCTTCTTCAGCTTCTGCAACATAGTGCAAGTCTTGTTCTTATGTTTCAACATGAACATTCTCGTTGTCATCTTTACATGCAGACTAAAAAATTTTGTCCGAAAAAATATGATTATATTTCAACTTTTTTTGGAGAGCAGAGCATTCACATCTTGGTGTTTCTCATCAATGGAATCTACTTCATTATTGACTTCTTCATTTGCTTGTATCCACTGTGCATCCTTTACTACTTCAAAAATTGAGGGACGAGAAAAAAACAAAGCATAGTGTAGATGCTCATCACTAATAAGATTCTGCTCATAGATCTCCCTCAAACTTCCGGTTCTCTTGTTTTGGGGTTGACTGCATGTTGTGGTTTCTTTTGTGCCGCCGTCAAGTGGTTATTGATCATTGTCAGCAATTGTTGTAGCTTCTATGCTGCTATCAACTGTATATTACACACATGGACTATCATTCACAACACTTAGTACTGCTATCAACTGTGTCAACTGTATATTACACACATGGACTATCATTCACAATACTTGGTACTGCTACATTAGCAGGTTTTTTTCACTGTCATCAACAAACACAAAAAGATCAAGAATCTTTTCTGAAATTATATGATCACTTCCTGCCTCATAGACACAGTCATCTTGACTGTCTTCCACTTCACGGTGGGATTCCTGGTGCTTTGTGTGACTTTAAAAGTCATTGTTGTACAACAGGCTCTTCATTAAATACTTCTTTTAGTATATTCCATGCTCTCTTTGGAATATCGGCTTCTACAATGTAATGAAATAGTGAATAGTCTATATTGTCTTGTATGAAACTCAATGCAACAATTTGCCTTATTTCTTTTTGGAACTCTGTCAAAGCATTAAATTTTTCTAGATCAATGGGATCTCTTCAACTATGAAGTGCCAAAAATCTTGTGATTTTAATAGATTAACTACTTTGAATTCCCATACATCAAAATCATCTCCATCAAATGTTTTCCATATGATTTCAGGTGTTAAGAGATTTCTTACCTCTTCAATTTCTTCTGGTGGTAGTGCTTTTGGTAACACCATGTTCAAAAATCGTGGTAGTGCTTTTGGTAACACCATGTTCAAAAATCGATCTTCTAGATAACAACCTCCAATAAAATTGAATGATCACGGTAGATTTCAGCAAAGATGGAGAGTGGCGCTTCCTTGAAATAATGACAACCACTTTGGCTGATGAGACCAATCGGTAAAGCTGTGGTAACTCATGATCTGAGCACCAATCTCTTTTTCAAGTCAATGACAAAAACAAGGTTTCGTGTGCCGTAGCTGTTGCAGGCGAACTGAGAGCCTGCGAACTCACGCGGGCGGGTAGAGGAGAAATCAGCAGGTGGATGGGCACTTCCTTCCCTTCAACAATGCACTTCGGCCTCACGCATGAGTGATGGAGCAACAACATGAGTTTCTACATGAATCAAGCCGCTCGACGGCGGACCTCTCAAGCGCCGAGGTAAGCAGTAGTGGAATGATATTCGTTGGGCTGCTGAAAAAGGCTATGGAAGTCGGGTGGTCCTTTAAATTTCGGATATGAAAAAATGCCATAGTATGGAGCAGACAGTTTTCCAACCGAGTGGTTTTCTGCGGCCTCTCTTCAATGAACCCAAGGCGCCCTCTCTTTATTTTTAAAGTCAAACTGTCAATCACCCACTTCAAATCAACTTTTTTTAAAGTCAAACTGTCAATCACCCACTTCAAATCTAACTTTTACAAGTTTAAAGAAGCGTGGAGAGTCGAAAACCCTTAAAAAAAGTTTTTGCATGCCCTAATAGACGAGGCCGTTTTCACCAATAATGTGAGCATAGTGCCGAGGTTTGCTTCTTCCCGCTCACGAATAAGAGCCAGCTGTGGCAAGAAAAATCGAATTGATGGGTTTCAATCCAGCAAACAAAAAAAAACAAATTGATATCACAGGCTGGGGTCCTGCACTAAGAGTGTGGGTTCTTTCTACTCTTTGAAAACGCTTATCCAGACAATGGATCAGACCGTGAGATTTAATCAGGAAAAAAAAAAAAAATTCAGCTTCATTTTCTTTAAGGAAAACTATCGGGTCACATCATTTCAAAGAAGGGAGTCTCAATAGACCCAGGTTGGGGAAGTTAACTGAGGCAGCTCCCAAGATAACTGGGGAGCGGGAGCTGGCCCAGGTTGGGGAGAAGCTAACTGGGAAGCCGGAGCCGCCCCAGGTTGGGGAGAAGCTAATTGAGGAGCCGGAGAGGCAGCTGCGCCAAGTCGGGGAGTTGGAGCTGCGCCAGGTTGGGGAGAGGAGCTAATTGGCTATCAGGAGCTGCGCCAGGATGGGGAGAGGTAGCTACCGATCCTTCGAAAATGGGGAGACGTAGCTACCATATCACTAATAACAACAGCATTACTTCATCCTGCCCAGTTTGCGACATAGATTTTGAATTGGGAGACGAGGTATGTGAACTCCATTACGGTCACATATACCACCAAAATTGCATTTCGCTGTGGTTGAGAGTTGGGCACTACTGTTCTATCTGCGTTTGGCCAGTAGCATTCAATCCTCCAGCGGAAGCTGCTGATTTTAAGACGTTAATGCCTGGCGGGATCAGAGCCATTCTTATCTTGCGCCATCATATCAGTGATAGCAATAACAGTACTTCAACCTGCCCGATTTGCTTGGAGGATTTTAAGTCAGGAAAGGAGGCGGGTGACCCCCGGATCAACCCGGTTGCGGTCACATATACCACCAAGAGTGCATTTACCGTGGCTGAGATCGGACAATACTTGTCCTGTGTGTCGTTGAGAAATTGAGATGTAGTTATTTTTTCACTTGGAAATATGGATTCAAGGATCTCTAACATCGTTTTTTTCATTGTTTTATTCTAGAAATTTACATTTATCTAACATGTTTTATTATAATATAGTTATCATGCAGATGGGCACTCTCTTGCAATGCAAGAGAATGATACAAGGAATTGCGTCCCCTCTATTTAAAAAAATAAATAAAAAATAGATTGGGCCACTAAATTGAATAAATGATTACAGGTAATGTAATACACCAAAAATTAATAATTTATTATTAATTTCTGTTAAAATATTTTATTTATTATTTTAAATATTTTTGACATAAAGTAACAAATAAAACAAATGTAATGAATTATTTTGTTGTTGCATCTAGAAGCGCTCTACAACTCATTATGGGGGAGATCTTGTAACGTTATAAGTAACATTATTTTTATTAATGAAAAAATAAGTTTTCTAATTATAAGCCAAAATAAATGTGGGTCACAAAAACATTCTAATATGGGGGGAGATGTTGTAATGTTCCTACCTAACAAAATAATAATAAATAACAAGAATTATCCACAAAAAAATGTTGGCCTTGCACATGGTTTTAAAACCATTTGCAAGGCCTTCTAAACAACCCATAGTTTTATTGTACATGGTTTAGGAGGGCCTTGCACATGGTTTTTATTAAACCATGTGCAAGGCCTCCTAAATAACTCATGGTTTTATTGTACATGGTTTATGAGGACCTTGCAAATGGTTTTAAGATCATGTGCAAGGCCTCCTAAACAACCCATGGTTGTAGGAGGGCCTTGCATATGGTTTTAAAACCATGTATGGGGAAATGCTGTAATGTTCGTTCTAACAAAATAAAAAATAATAATAAATATTATATGTTAGCCATTACTAATATTAAATATTAATAATAAAAATATTTGTATTTTGGTTTGAATCAAATCAATGGATACCTAAGAAGAGGTTTGCATCTCGAGAGATTTGATCCATCTCGGTGCTTGATAGAGCCTAGGAATTGGATCTACGTTGGTTAATAAAAGATATTGAATGGGACATAAATGGAATAGTTGTTGAAGAGTGTTTTTTGACCCACAAGAGGAAAATATGTAAGTGGTTGTAGCTACTCAATGAGAACTCGAGCTCCAAGAGGCATCTTCCCTAAAATGAGGTCACAACTCTTTGTTGAGTGATAAAGAGCACTGGGTTCATAAATTACCAAGTCTTAGGAAAAGTACTATATAATAGTATGTCCATTAGAAATCAGGAGGTCATGATTGGACGATGATTGAATCTAATAATGCAGGAGATGGCGCATTAAGTGGATTTTTCTCTTGTGGTTCAACGAACAGACTCCGGGGTTCTTGAGTAAGTAACTTGGCTGCTCTAGGAGTTGGTTGGGAGGAATGACTATTCCATTTATGTGTTTCCATCAATGGTGCCAGTTCTTGTTCTATGTTCTAATCATAGTAGGATGTTTATTTTAAATCTTGATTTGCAACTATAATCATAAACAAAGATGTTTTACACATTCTTATTAAATCACTATATATCATGTATCGATTATGGATCTTGTTTTTATATCGATTCTAGAACCGATTATGTATTATGTTTATACCTATGAATGATTAGATTTGATTAGTAAGGATTCTTAGTTCGGGCATCCATACCCAAGTTAAGGATTTCTATATGTTTTTTTATACTGTAGATTCGAGTTCTTTACTTAAAATGATTAAATATTGGTGAATTATTTATGTTCTTTCTTATGTCGTAGATCTAGTTAAACTACGGTTAAAGTAGTTAAAGTTAACATGTTTTAAATACTAAGCAATTTACAACGAGGACCTAAACAACAATCGAAATTACTGTACATGGGATGTATCCCCTCTTGGGTTAAGCTACAGAGTTATCTTTTAAATTATCTCATAAACCCTTATACAAATTAAGAATGTTCAACTCAGGAACTTTGGGATCAATTTAAATATATATCGATATTTTAGTCATGAAAATCAATTATTATAACTTATTCAAGTAATCAATTAAGGATTCACGAATATCCTATCTAGGGTTACATTATCAATTTAACAACCAGAAATCAAGGTAATCAAAGTAAATCAAATTTACGGTTACCATCACTAAATCTTCTAAAGATTCATCCGAGGATCGCATTGGCCAAACTTACAGGTATTCAACCCGAAGTAACAATATGTTTAATACTACAAACTTCCCATTTAAAAAGAATCTAGATATCCTTTTAAGCATCAATTTCTTAAGTTACCAGGAAACATCTACTACGGAAAGACGGGTTGGGGAAGCTTATTTCCATAAAAGTTAAAAAGCAACCCACAATTTGCAATCCATAATTGCAAAAGGGTAATTGTGGGAGAATCATTCTAAAAAGTTAAAATGCAACCCTCAATCCACAATCTGCAATTGGAGAAGGTTAATTGCGGGAGAATAATTCCAAAAACTTTAAGGAAAACCTGCAATCCGCAATTCTAGAAGTTTAATTTGGAAAAATTTTACCACGCAATTCGTAATCCACAATTACAGAAAAAGAATTGCTGAAGGCTAATTGGGGAAGGTTATTTTGGAAAAAGTTTAACCTGAAATCCGCAATCCGCAATTATGGAAGGTTAATTTGGAAAAAAAAAATTAAAGGCGACCGACAATCTGCAATCCGCATTTGTGGAAAGACTAATAAAACTAGAAATTCAAAATTGAATTGATAAATGATTTAGAGTCTAATTTTCGAAGTAAAGCTCAAATATTTAGGAAAGGTTGAATGATCAAGTAAAGTCAAAATCGAGCAATATGCCATCAAAGTTTAATAATTCCATGTTAGAGTTAATTAAAGAACAAGATATTTTTATTTACAAACATCTACATTGCACAACTCGTCATGTAGCAGTAAAGTATGTAACAAAACAAAAAAACTTGATAGATGCCTTTATCAGCATGTAGGGACTTTTATGATGTGTCTTTAGATATATGTTATATCACGATTTTAATTTTTTTTATGGATTTCTTCAAGTAAGCATGAATAAAACAATGTGAAGGTCTATGATAGCTTGCAAAATATTCAATCTTCAAATTATGATTCTGTTTGGAATGAGTCAAGCATCCCTCTCAGAAATATGTTATGTCCAACTCTGGAGTCTGTTGCCAGTGAGTCTAAAACTGAACCTGATAATCATAAGCTTGACTTAAGAAAAATAACAAATTCAACAATGGATTCTCTTTCTAATCAACCCAAGCTTGAAGGTGAGAACTACATTTGTGATTCAACCGCATTTGTGATTCAAGAAAAGCATCAAGCTCCACTTTTGATTCTGTTTCATGTCAGATTGAACCTCTAAATGAAAATCCCATGCATTTGAGAGGGGTGTCAGATTCTACGTTGGATTTTGTTTCAGAGAAGCTGAGCATGGAGACAATAGATGACTCGATTTCAACAATGAATTCTTTGTATTAGTCAAAGGATTAAGCTAATAATTTATATTGTAACTTGAGCAAGGTTTCTAACACAACAAGGGATTCTGTTTTGGGTCAGCATGGTGTTAAAGCTGAGAACTCCCAATCTAACTTGAGTATTGTTTCAAATACAATAACAAATTTTGTATTGGGTCAGACTGAGTACAACATTGAAACTCCCAAGACTTTGAATGTAGCATTTGGTTCTATATCAGATTAGGTTGAAGCTGAAAAACCTACACATAGCTTTAAAGAGATGTTGACTTCGGATATGAATTCTATCTCCTATCAGCCTAAAGTTGAAGCCGAGATTTCTATGTGTACATTGAGCTCTGTTGTAGATTTTGTTTCGGTTCAGCCGACAAATGCATTAAACACAAACTTGGATTCTCCTTCAGATCAACTTCAGCCTCGGGTTGAAGCTGAGAATGGTAATTTTAAGCTAGAGAAGGGTTTGAATGTTGCATTTGATTCTACACCAATTCAGGTTGAAGTTGAGAAATCAATAGATAGCTTTACAAAGATGTTAACTTTGGGTATGGATTTTGTCTCAAATCAGCCTGAAGTCGAAGTTGAGAATAATAATTGTACATTGAGCTTGTTTCAGCTCATCCAGGAAATGCATCAAGCTCAAATTTGGATTATGTTTGAGTTCAAATTAAACCTCGAGTTGAAGCCGAGAATGGTAATTGTAGTTTGTATACGTTATCAAATGCAACATTTGATTCCATTCCTTCTGTTTATGGAACATCCCCAATTCATCAGTTAAAAAGAATTTCACCTGAAAGAAATAGGCCTGAAAATGCTTTAGCATAGAAAGGCATCAATGGTGACTCTATTCCCACTAAGCATAAACATCTTGAGTCACCTGTCAAAATTAGTTTTCAAAGTCCTTCCATTTCTAGAAGACGAAGTTCATTTGGCTCTAGGAAAGATGGTCATTCATAAAATGATTCACAAGGAAGCCCATCTCTTCTGAACTACATGGTTTCCACTATGTTAGCCAAAGCCAAATCTCGGGCTATTAATTCTCAAGAATCAAGAGCCAACTTGATAATTAAGAGAATCAACAGGTAGGACTCAACGTAAGCAATGTAAGTTGCTGGATCAAGGTGGCAGTTTTCCATCTTTTGCTGTGCTAATCATACTGGGTCTTCATTTGGTGTTTCTGTATGTAATTGACTTAAATTTGTAACTAGTTGGGATGTGAAAAAACCTGGAACAAGCTAGAACGGGCTAGGATAAAAGTCTCCACACATTGCTTATACAAAATGTAGGAACACTAAGCTATGATATGCAAAATATAATAACAAGATAGCGTGTGCATAAAGTCAAAATAGGATGAAGGAATGCTACCCATGTTCGTACTTAATCTGTTGCTGATTTATTACAGGATAAAGTCGAGATGTCCAGGAGTACAATACTGGAAGGAGAAGAAACTCTTTTCTAGCTTCTAATGAGAATCAACATGGGTGAATTAAAATCTAAATAACTCGTTTGACACAATGTTGATCCCTCTCCAAATGAGGTCAGTAGCCCAACACCCACAAACTAGCCATCATACCCAATTTAAACTCAAAATGACCCTCAATGATGATCAGGGCCCTAGATTCACACTGTGAGTCTAGATTATCAATCTAAATAATCTTATTTATATTAAACATACCATGTTTGAGGCCACCATTTCTTTGAAATTATTATGAATTTAGTAACAGGGCAAATCAGAAACACTTACTTCCTAGAGCACCTTGTTTTTTTGGGACTGTCCATGCTCTTGATGACAAAATACTCAATTGTTTTCTTCTTTCTCCTTTTGTATATAGTATGAAACAAATGCATTGTCAAAAATTAATACCCAAAATATAGAGGTTAGTTGTGAGATCGCAGAGAAATAAACTTGAAAAATATGAAAAAATTAAAAAACAAATAGATGGAAATGGAATGAAATACATACCATTTCCTTGTCCCATATGTTGGACTCAGCCGGTATCAAAGGACATACATCTGAGAAGCACAGGCCCCCTCGTTCAGTTTGTTGAGGGATATGAACTATTTATTTTGGGTCTGAAGAACAGGCGGGTATGTTTGAACGGTGTATTTTCTAATTGTTTGTTGTCAACTTGGAATGGGGGTGTATGGAGGAGCTAGGGTAATGGATACACCCAATGCACTAGGGCTACATCACACACCTCCCTGACTGGCTCTACCCAACCTGCACGAATGCCACTACCTGACCTGCGTGAATGGCACAACCTCTTGGCCCCTTGTGAGCATTTGCATTTACCATTGCTTTCATGCCAGATAGAGATGTGTTGCTAGAACCCTCGCCACCTGGTTCCTAGATCCAACTATATGAGTGTTAGATCCATCGAATCCACTTGGTAGCGATGAAGGAGATCAATATAAAGGAGAGATAAATGGATGAAGGAGAGGTAAGCGGTGAGGGTTTGTTGCATGCGTTCAAGGATTTTGACAGATCAATGAGTGCACACCACTGTGGATTCCTTTAACTTTGAACAATGGTAGGAGTGGGAGAATCAATACAAATACAAATCCAAATATATATACTATGTCCTTTTTTTTCCTTATTTCAAATGTCATTTTCATTTTTTACTCTAGAAAACTTTGTTATTTTCACTTTTGATTTTAGAAGGAATAATAGGGACCACCCTTTCATAGCTATCTCCACTTATTTTTTAAGAAGACAATTATAAAAGTGTGGTTAAGGAGGACAATAGGAATCATCCAAGGTTTAATGAATGATATATGTTTAGTTTTTTTTTTAAATATAATAACAATATTAAATAGTGTATTATTGTTTAAGATGTCTTTTAATGATCAACGCTATCTTAATAATTAAGTTTAAATTTTATTGGACTTGTATTTATGGATTATAAGTTTATAGAGTTAACAAGTTTCAAATGAAACATTAATTCAACAAAAAATAATTATAAGGTAGCATGGTGTAAAAAATCCATTTTTCACAAATATATTATTGTTTAAGATGTGCTCTAATGGTCAAGACCACTTTAATGACTAAAGTTCAAATTTTAATGGACATGGAGTCATGGATTATTAGTTCATTGAGTCAACAAGTTTTGAATGAAACATTAATTCAACAAAAAATAATTATAAGGTAGCATGGTGTAAAAGATCCCTTTTTTCCCAAATATATTAGGACTCGAGAAGAACCGAAAATAAATGGAGGCACAAGTTTATTAGAACTTAAAACTATGTTAAGATAGATTTGCTCATTTATTTAATTCTTATATTCTTTTTTACTAATATGGTTTAGCTTTTAGTTATGTTATATTAATAGTATTAGCTTGTTATGTTCTTTTTTATTACATTGTAAGTGTTTTTATTGTGCGACGAATTAAGAAGACGATGCTCAAGTTCATCTTGGTCATCCATTTGCAAGATGATCTTAGCCATTAATTTGTTGAGGTTTAACTTTATTTTCATATTTTTCCCATTATGCATAGAACAATTGTTGGTGTCTTCTACTACATGCCATAATTATCATGTCTTATGATTAACATATAGTCATTTCATGCATCCATATTTGCCATTCTCTCCTTTTCTACATCTATAAAAGAATTATTGTGACAACCTTGGTCTAGAACTTGGATTTCATGGAAATGTGGAGGGAATTATTTGAACCCAACCCACTCATAATTGTGATGAATGAGAATCCATCTAATACTATCATTGTGCCCAAGCTCTCTAACTACAAGATTTATATTATAAACAACATGAATAACATCCACGAGCCCAAAGCCTCTTGCATCACATTCAAGGAAAATGATTGTCATTGCTTTGGTTACCGTAATGCCCAGGAATTGATGGTCATAGAGGAGTCACTTCAGGGAGAAGAACCAAGGGGAGTCATTGCTACATTATCTAGAGTACCTAGGTTTCATACTCTCAGGGCCAAGGGAGTAGTACAAGGCCACAGGGTCGGTGTGTTAATTTATGGGGGAGCAACCCACAACTTCATTGATGAAGCATGGGTGTCTAAGTGGGGTATTTAGATAGATAAATTTGAGGGATTCACCATAGTAGTAGTAGGTAATTTACCCCGACAAAGAAATTTGAGGGATTTTTCGTAGCGTTCCTTTTTAACGTTATTTCGAAAGAGAAATGTGAGGGATTTGAGGTACCCTATATAACATAGATTTGAACTATGAGTTCAATATGGTGGACATTGATCAAGGTTTTGAATAGCATGGATGGTTTTGATCATTTCCCAATTTGTGATCCAACATCAAACAATATAGGCTTAAATTATTAACATTGAACTTTGGGGTTCATGGGACATGCCTGGTGTCAACTTAATCTGTACCTTACCCATTCCAACAATTTAATAGGGTTCATCATCCCCCAATAAAACATGCCCAAAATCATGTTGAACATAATCATGAAATAATTTGCTATGGGGTGTAGCATGACATGAAGCCCCTAAATCTACTATCCAATAATCACTAGTATTATATAATACAAGAATCAAACCATCTTGTAACACAACACCTGCTACATTTTCTTCTTAAGTAGTCTCTTGCTGTGAGTATCCTTTTTTCTTTGGAGCTCGGCAATGTTTCTCTAGATGTCCTCTCTTACCACAGTTCGAACAATCTATTTTTCGAAATATGGACTTGGATATGCCCTTTCTAACTTGTTATGATTACCTAGGCTCCTTCCTATCTGATTTTGTCTTCCCCTACTTTCCATGGTCAACGCATTA
The DNA here is from genome assembly GCA_001517045.1 of Pseudotsuga menziesii. Taxonomy (NCBI): domain Eukaryota; kingdom Viridiplantae; phylum Streptophyta; class Pinopsida; order Pinales; family Pinaceae; genus Pseudotsuga; species Pseudotsuga menziesii. The sequence goes on from LPNX010107957.1 coordinate 416,415, forward strand.
CCTGATGTCTCAGCTATGCTTTTTCTTCATATTTCCTCACTAAGAATAACACCAACAAAATCATCAAATTTAAGCTTGTTTGAACCAGGAACGGAGTTACTTATAGCCATTTCCAAGCTATTCCATCTTTCTAGGAATGAGTTCAAGATTAGAATAGACCTAATGTCATCATCAAAGTTCACTTTTATAGGTCTTAACTGACTAGTAAGTGTATTAAACTCATTATAATGGTCAGCAATAAACCCACCTTCTGACATCTTCATATTAAATAAATGCTTCATTAAAAATACCTTGTTAGAAGAAGAGGGTTTTTCATAGAGCTTAGCCAATGCACTCATCACACCCTCTCTTTTCTTTTGTTTTCAGATATTGAGAGCTACCCATGAAGACAAGCATAAACATATTGTTCCAACTACCTTTCCATCAAGAACCTGTCATTCTTCATCCTTCATAGTCATTGGTTCTTTTATTTTTCTACCCGGCGGTAGGTACAGATTCTTCTGGTACAGATAGTCCTCCATTTGCATCAGCTTCCATAATTGGTAGTTTTGGATGTTAAATTTATTGACTCTAAAATTTCCTTCTTCTTCCATTGCTCCCACTCAAATTAGGAACCCTTATTTCCTGCGAGTTTACTATCCAAATAGACCTTTTGAATCTGATACCAATTGTTAGAAAAACAAGATCACAAAGAAATAATAATTAAACAATATGCAAACAAGTTAAACACATTACAAGAGAGACACAAATATAACATGGTTCACCCAATATGAGACACGTCCACATCGAAATTTTCAGTCCTTTTTATTATACCATCTAGAAAAATGAAGGGATACAACCTACACCAGCTCTGCTGGACTTTTTCTTTACACTCTCTCATACTCTCTCACACAATCATAGAGATTGTTTGCAATGGTACAATATAATACAAAGTCGTATTACAATTACTTCCTTTTATAAAGTGAATACCATGGGAAATGGGTCCATAAATCACCATTCATTGACTAAGTCATGACTCTGAAATTATAACATTTTACAAGGCATTTTTTCCTAAATGTTCACTACGGGGGTGCTACCCGCAAACCCTTTCTAGGGGGGATGATGACTATAGTGGGGGGGAAATCCTCCCCACACCCCATAGTCAGGTGATGGGATCCAAAAAAAATTGAAATGACATCTTTGAATATGGAATATCAAGCTCCATAACCAACATATGTTTGGTATTTTTTCACTTTTGAATCTTTGTCTTCAACTTCAACAATTTTTGAGAAACTCCTCTTGCGAAAAATTTCAATTTATCTATGAGTTGGTATAATAATTGTTCCTTATTTCATTTTGTTAGAGGGATTTGACTGTCAACTTTCTGTATTCTCCACATATGATTGATATTCCATTAATTTAGATCTTTGGGGTAACCCCTCTATTTCTTGATTATCAAATTCCTTATTTTTGTTCTCTTGCCTCCTCTATGATATGATATGATCTGGATCATAGTTAATTTTGGTGGCTTTTTTGAAACTCGTATCCTGTAGAAATCCTTCAAGTACTAGAAGAAAAAATTTATTTTTTATAATAAAGGGACCCACCTTCAAAGGGAATTTAATCTTAGAGGCCTTTTTAAATCTCAAAAAGTGTTAATTTTCCACAATAAGTTTTTTCCTAATAAATTCCAATGAAAATATCCTAGGTGTCAAGAATGAAGGAAAAATATATGGCTCGTGAATAAAACAAGAAACATTGATAATGGTATGTTCCTTCAAAAGGAACCAATCTCCAACTCTTCTATCTAGCTAAAGTGCAGGACCTGTTCTATCTCAACTAGCAGTCTAGGAAAATTGTCTTGAAACATTACTCTACACACTTCTGAAATTATGAGATTCATGTAATTGAAAGTATTATTCCTCATTTTAGAAGTGAATATTATTTTTGGAAACTACAAATTTTCCTCAGTAAATAACAAAAACATTTTGAACAGGTAGGATTGAAATCTAAAATGTTTGTTCATGTGGAAATGCACAAACCGAGAAATAATATTCTCAGCTAGGAATTCATCAAGTTTAAGGAATCACAACTAACTAGACTTGGAATCACACTCAGGATAATGCATACTCTATATAAATAACAAACTCAACAATACTTTTGGGACAAACTAATTATCAATGGCCAACCATAAAAACTGACTAAATAGGGATATGACCAATTGACATTAATCATTAAACAAGGTAATGTCCAAAAGGAAAGGGTTCATTTCCAACAAAAATATTAGGCTTAAGAATTTGGAGTAAAATATTTTCTTTTCTTCAACAAGAACATGTTTGAATTGTTCAATCAAACTTTCTTCAATGAAATATTCTAATTTTTGGGTAAACGACTAAGATAATTCCAACGATTCTTTGACAACCAAGGAATTAATGGGTTAAATTATTCTAGACCTATTCAAGTCCATTATGATACACTCATAATGGGAATAATTAGATGCACAACAAGCTACAAAATACAGGAAATTAAGGTTTTTCCCTGGACAAAAATGTTGAAACTAATACCTCTGAACATAATGCAAGTCAACTCCCTTTCCCTATAAGGTTTTTATTCTAATCTTCAATTCATGTACTAGAACAAAAGAAATTATTGTGTTCAAAATCATGGGGGCTTCACTCATTGACCAATATCCTATCACGTTAGTTCATATTGTGGGTTTTAAAATTATCAAAAATTGAACCAATATATTGCAGGTATTGGGGGGGATGAGGGGTTTAAGGTCGGAGTGGGTAGGGTGGTTTATAAGGATTGAGGTATAAAAAGGGGTGGGGAGGAGGTTTTAAGTATTGGGAGGGGGTTTCAACAAAAAGACTTTGGGGCAATATCTCTAGAAATTAAGGGTATTCTTTAATATCCCACGATCGCACGTGCTATGTGAGAGGTTCACTAAGTGAAATCCCCGTGTTCAAAATATCCCCATCCTTGTCTTCAAAAATTTGATCCAGTTTGTTGATTTCATAGACCTGTATTTCAACTTTATCTTCCCCCTCAATTTTTAAAACAAATTGGTGGATCATCTACATGACCTACCCAAAAAAATTCGGCTGGAAAGATTGTATCTGACTCGACTTCCACAAGTTTAGGCACACTAGTGGAAAATTAGAGATTAGTGACCAAGAGACCAAAATATTTGGTCACCATAGTTTTTTTCAAGGGATAAATGACCAAAATTGATAAATTTAAGTGAGCTAACTAAAAAAGACCAAGATAAATGACCACTTTTGGTCACGGGATAAAAGCCAACTAAAAACGACCAAGATAAATGACCAAATTTAGTCACGGGGTATCTAGACTAAAAATGACCACATACCAATTGGTCATTTATTTGGTCATTTTTAGTTGGCACTCCGGCAATGAAAAAAATTGCAAATTTAACAATGAATTTGTACATTTTACCAAATTCTAACACTGTAGATGGATTCAGAGACCGGGGGCCTTTGAGTCCATTTGCAGTGTTAGAATTTAGTAAATTATAACATATATATAATATATATTTACACGTCCCTATATTAACAAAAATGAATTAATGCAACCGAGCTATATATTAATTTGGACATGACCTTCACATATAAAAAAACCCACTAAAGCCACTAAACCTTGGCATATAATGTTAATTATAAGGCTAATTTGCATGACCTTGGCATATAATTATAGTTTTTATAGGCTAATTTGGACACGACCTTGGCTAATTATTAAATCGGTAGGATATTCCACGTCAGTTGAAACCAGTGACACGTTCAAGAATCTCGTCGCACTAAACTAACATATGACATAATCTCCTTCCTTCATCATCTTCTTCTTCCTCCATTGGATTCTCTCTCTATGTCCCTTTCCGATAGCGTAGTCTCTGTTCACTAGTGCAAAACGACAAATTTGTGACTACATGGCCGATAATTCCTCTACAAGGTCAACATAAATTTCATTGTTTGACTGTTTTAGGTCACTTGCTCACATTGTTTCAATGCCATATGCATCTGGTTTGGTGTCACAACCTTCCATAAATTTCTTCCATTTTCAACAGGTTCCTGTAGGAATGAGCCCGTCTGATCTAGAAATGATGCTACTGCCATAATACCACTACTCCTTTAACATCCATAAAATTCCATTGCTTAAATCTTTCATCTTTTGCTTTATGTCAACAGGGGTATGTCTTCCTTTTTTTGGCTACATCAAGTTTTTCATTGGTCTTTGTTAGCTTGATTTCAACTTGAATTATCCGCATTTAAAAAATGCCAGATCCAACAAGTGGTCAGCCTCATCCAGAATGAGCACTTTCAAGCCATTTTCGCTACACATGTAATCTGGTGCTCCTGATGACTACCTGAAGCCAATATTAGAATGGTATCTCAACAATGTATTAGTCTTTGCAGCACTTTGGCTGGAAAGTTCACAGGTTGGACAAACAACCAGCACAATAATGGGAGATCTCCTTTGATCTTGGGTCAGAGGAGGCATTTTTTACATTTTACAACCACCTCAATTTGCTGGAAGCTGCAACGCATAATTGTAATTGATTACTTTATAACATATAGAAATTGATAAAAAAAATGCTAGAGTCTTGCCTATTCTAGTTTGCTGCATCAAGCCATAGATTTCACACTTCACAAGAAATCCATCCCTGCCGATAATTCCTCTACAAGGTCAACATAAATTTCATTGTTTGACTATTTCAGGTCACTTGCTCGCATTGTTTCAACGCCATATGAATCTGGTTTGGTGTCACGACCTTCCATAAATTTCTTCCATTTTCCACAGGTTCCTGTAGGAATGAGCTCGTCTGATCTAAACATGATGCTACTGCCATAATACCACTACTCCTTTAACATCCATAAAATTCCATTGCTTAAATATTTCATCTTTTGCTTTATGTCAACAGGGGCGTGTCTTCTTTTTTTTGTCTGCATCAAGTTTTTCATTGGTCTTTGTTAGCTTGATTTCAACTTGAATTATCCGCATTTAAAAAATGCCAGATCCAACAAGTGGTCAGCTTCATCCAGAATGAGCACTTTCAAGCCATTTTCGCTACACATGTAATTTGGTGCTCTCGATGACTACCTGAAGCCAATATTAGAATGGTATCTCAACAATGTATTAGTCTTTGCAACAGTTTGGCTAGAAAGTTCATAGGTTGGACAAACAACCAGCACAATAATGGGAGATATCCTTTGATCTTGGGTCAGAGGAGGCATTTTTTAGTTTTTACAACCACCTCAATTTGCTGGAAGCTGCAATGCATAACTGTAATTGATTACTTTCTAACATATAGAAATTGATAAAAAATGCTAGAGTCTTGCCTGTTCCAGTTTGCTGCATCAAGCCATAGATTTCACACTTCACAAGAAATCCATCTCTGCTGATAATTCCTTTACAAGGTCAACATAAATTTCAATGTTTGACTATTTCAGGTCACTTGCTCGCATTGTTTCAACGCCATATGCATCTGGTTTGGTGTCACGACCTTCCATAAATTTCTTCAATTTTCCACAGGTTCCTGTAGGAATGAGCTCGTCTGATCTAGACATGATGCTACTGCCATAATACCACTGCTCCTTTAACATCCATAAAATTCCATTGCTTAAATCTTTCATCTTTTGCTTCAATACAGCGAGAACTCATTTCAAGATGTTGTTTTCAGTGCCAGACATATTTGAAATGATATTACAACATCCTAGAAATGAGGATATAAGCCACCACTGTGGGAAAATCTAATAAACTATAAATAAATAAAAACCTGTTGCTGTCAAAGTGTTCTTCAATCCTAGAAACATCATTGGGTCCATCGACTGCTTCACTTATTGATATATGGCATTTGACTGGATGACACTGGGACATGAACCAATGAAGAACACCTTACTCCATCCATTCTACATCTTTTGAAATGTCACCAGGTCTCGTTATGAACCCATAAGAGTTGATTGTATTTGTACTTCGTTTCTGATGTTCTGAAGTGGTTTGAAGCTGCTGAAGACATATATTATCCGAACCACATCAATATAGAGCAATCTTGATTCCATATAAACTAGGGGTGTCATGGGATAATCACAATTTTCTCACTGGAAACATCTCATAGGACTGTTCAAACTTTTCTTCAAGGCTCATTGCTGAGTGCTGATATGCAAACAAGATGCAATGTTTTCTTCAAAGATTTGTAGTATTTGCTTAACAGGTTTGTGAGTAGAGATGAGAAGAACAAATATATAGAAGCTTTGTTTGGAAAATCTTTGGATGGGAATTTTTGGGGCAATATTTGTAGTATTTTTCCAGTCTAAGTATGCAAATAGAGGTACTATGAGAAAGCATTTATAAGCTTTGGAAAGAAAACCATTGAATGGAAATTTGGGAAGCTATGAGTTGTAAAGGGCGGTGAAATATCCTTACAATTAAAGTACTGCTCAGAAAATATTTGAATGGATTGTTTTCGTGACCTTGAGTTGTAAAGGCCGGTGAAATATCAATTTATGTAAAGCTTTGCACATAATCCTTTGAATATAACTTTGTCCAAGTGTGATTTGTAAAGGCCGGTGAAATCTTTATGCACTGTTTTTTTTATTTGTTAATTTTTTAAAGTCATGGAGGTCCAGAAATCCTATAAAGGATCGCAGGATGAGGAAATCAAAGGTGAATTTGCAGTAGTTAATGTTTTACAGAAAGGGGGATCTGCAAATTGTAAGGATGGAAGACCTAGTGTTGGTTATCAGGATTGTGCCTTGGATTCCCCCAAAGAGGGAATGCCAGTTCTTGATTTTGATGTCCTCTGTGCAACCCTGGCTATGCAAAGAAAACACTTGTTGTTTGAGTTTCAGAGGTTTCCAGGCCAGGAATCTGGCGGGGGAGTGCATAGAACGTGGGAGGGTGACCTGATGGATTGCTGCGATGACCACAACATTTTTCTCCGAATAGCATTGTATGTTTTTTGGCTCTGTTTCTTTTCAGTCTTTAATGTTGGAACTTGTACTCGCAAAGAATACGTTTTCTTGATTTTTGGCTTGGTTCTTATTTGGTTCATGGCATAGGCTCTCAATCCTTTGGGTCATTTGTTTAAGTAAAAATTAGTTTTTTATTTTATAGATAACAGGACTAAGTTTGGTAAGAATTATCCCCTTAATTCGCTTATTTGGCTTCAAAAAAGGGATTAGTTCATTACTCACATATGGTGGCTTGTATGCATTCTTATAGCACTTCTATTGTTAGACATATAATGTCTCAATGTTCTCATACCTGGGGCCTGTATACCAGTCCTTGGCCTGATATGATGTCTTAAAATCATGCAAAATTGATTACCTGCAACACATCTAGCGACACCAGTATTGTGTCTTACAAAAAGTAGCTTTGGAGATCGCAGAATTATGTCTTGACTATAAAATATCTTTAGAAAAAGGGACAGAAACCATATTGTTTACCTCCATGAACATGATATCAAATTGAAGAAGGTAGAGAACTTATGTTGCATTTCCTACCAGACTTCAATTTCCTCACTGCTAAAACCTTTCATCTTCCTAACCTCAAGCTTGTGAAGAAGATACTCCATAAATAATAGCTGGATTGCCATGTGGTTTTCCAATGATTGTAGTATTTCTTCCACAGTTTCCTCAGACGTATCTGGTGGTGCAATGCCTATGATTCCTTTCCCTTTCCCAACTTGGAGATTACACAAATCTCCTCTCCAGTAAGTCGCTCCCAAGACCCACCAAAATATCTTTATTTGCAGACTACCATTCCAGGTCCTAAAAAATATTCCTGCATCTAGTTCAGCTCTTCTGGGGAAAACCACCAATGGCCTCCTTCCTCCTAGACATTTTGTTCCTTTCTCAAGTATTTACCTGACGTTTACACCCCTCCAGTTTCTCCCATTGTGGTGAAGGATGCCACAACATGAAAGCTTGCACATTACCGACACACATTTCAGTATAGATGATCATATGTCTTGGTTTTTGTTCTTTGACTTAGGTTGGATAAAATATCTCCCTCCTTTTCTCCGGTCCTTCTTAGTGGAGTTGATTCCATCCTCATGGCAGCTTGCTTTGAATCTCCCTTTGGCATAATTTTGAAAGCCCATACTAGTTTCCCTGTTCTGCCTTTTCCTTGAGAGTAGATGGGTTTCATTGTTTCTCCAGATTGAATGGGAGCAAGTGAGGTAATGATTATCTCAAACAATCTTGGCATCCCATCCCCTTCATTAATGTGCATGTCAGCTGATAATTTGTTCTGCTTAACTTGTCCAATTATGTTCCTGGTGGAAATTGATTCAACTGCCATCACCTTTATCGAAATATGATAGATGGACAATATACCATGATTAACTATGTTTTGCAGTGCCTTATCAATGATTGGATCATTGATATCCTGCCACATTAATGTGCAAGCCAACTGATATTTTTTTCTGCTTAACTTGGCCAATTATGTTCCTAGTGGAAATTAATTCAACTGTTATCACCATGATTGAAATCTGATAGATGGAAATACCATGATTAACTATGCCATGTAGTGTCTTCTAAATGATTGGATCATTATATCCTGCCACTTGCTGCCTATACCTCTTACTACCCCCACATTGACATCAATACCCATGTTATCTTGCATTTCTAAGAGGCATCTCTTCCCCAATTACAGAAGAATCTATTTATTTTTATGTCGTGGCATTCTAAATATTTTTCCCACCATCATTGCAAATTAGGATTCCATCAGATCTAACAGAAAGCATCGGCTCTTACCAATTGAGAGATCCAATGTGCTAACAAGGCATGTAACATAAATATTAGACTGCAGATTTGAGTTATTTAAGACAGAGTAGTTACACCATACCATTTGTAAAGCCTTGGAAATTTATATTGAAAGGCATATGAAATTTCTTATATTGTTTTTAATATTGTTTAAATGGCAGTAGTTTATTTGGGCCTTGGGAATTGAAAGACAACAATCTAGATTTTTTTTAAACTATTTAATCAAAGGATAAATTTTGTTGTCCTTTTAAGGTACTCTTCTTATGTCTTGGAAAGAACTACCAGTTTGTTTTAAAAACCTTCAAGTCAAATATTCAATTTATAAATTTGATAATCTTTTTAAATAGCTCTCACTTTTCAATCCTTGAAGATGTCTAGTTTCGAGGTAATGTTCTATATCCTATTTGCAAGGCTATTGAAATTTGAAATTCAATGACACAACAAAAGGGGTGGGAATTACAAGTAAATTTCACTTTGATTCCAAAAATAAATGCCAGGGAGATCAAATGTTGTGTCAAACTGAAATCATTTTACATACATTTGCTTATTTTCATATATCTTATAATTTTCCCTAGGGTATGAGTTGTTCTTGTATCTGAGGAATCCATTTATGTTTTGGCAAACCTGTCATTTAAATGAGGGGCTGGGAAGGAAATAAGTTGGAAGGTTCAAGATGCTCAGAATTTGTGACTAGCTTACCTTTAGAAAATGCATAATTCAACACACCATTTGAGACTTGTCATTTGTGACTTGAACAATTTTCCAGTTGAAAACACTATCCTAATAACGCCTTCGTAATTGCAGCTGTCCATTCTTCACATTTGGAAAGAACATGCAAAGGGCTGGTTTTGGAACATGTGCTGGGTAGGTAAAGTCATATTTTAATTCTTTAAATGACTAAGCATCTTAAATGGTTTCACTGTCTAAGCAACAAAGTTTTATTCTCTATGTTCAATATTGATGTTGAAGAATTATGTTTCTTGTGATGTTTGGAGCCATTAAGGAAAAATTTAAACAAACTTTCTGTTTTTGGTTTTTGTTTTGGTTTTCTGTTTCTGTTTACTCTACACTCTAAAAATTTATGTTAAAGAAAAGAAGATTTGTATTTTTTCAAAACTCTTTGCATTTATGCCGCATACAATTTTATTAGAAGAAATTGCAATGGACCTTCAATGGTATTGCACGTTCCCCATATCTCACTTTTAGAGGTTGGTATGTCTTATCTTGATTGATTCAGGATCTTTATGCCTTGTTTCCAATTCCAAAGTACATGGAAATCACATGGAAGTTTTCATATCTCCCTTCTTGAGGTTGGAACAATTTTCCTTGTTTGGATTAAATTCTCATTGTAGCTTGATGGAGTGGCCCATGCACATTGATGCAGTCCAAACATTTTCTAATACATGTTGATTCAATCCATCTTTTGAAAGGAATTGGTACAAATTTAGGTTAACATTGATGCATTGTAAGTATCATTCGGAAATAATTTTTATGAATTTATTTTTAAGAGGCCTGTAGATGTAGGTTCATTCTAAAGCTTTTAGGCGCTGCATATTTTCTCCTAACTCGCTATAGATTACACACTTTAGTGAGTTCTTGCTTGAAATGTAAGTAGCATGTTTACATGCTTCTTGGTAACCTTGAAAATATTTTAGAATGGATTTTGTTTTTGTTTTAATCAAATGCCTCCTTTAGCTACCGATAGCATAAAAATGTACATGACATTCTACAAGAAAAAATTGGTTTCTTAAGAAGCCACTACAATAATGCCAAAAAATCGGTGGATTAAGAACAAAAATTCCCATGAACAAGGCTCATTTAGAACCTTGGGGAAAAGATAAACCATACAAGTGTCCAAGTCATGAAAAATAGTATACAAATCCACTACCCGCAGGACCAATGACCTGGAATTGCATTTCAGTTTACATGGTAAAATTAAATTGTATTTGAATCTAGAGTATTGTCCATGTCCATTGTTATTCCATTTTGATTTTTGGATCATTCTGTTGCAACATTCCATGTAAAAATATTTCTAATTTTTAATTGCGTCTGAATCTAGATTCATGTTTATTCTCTTTGTTTTTCTAGTTGGATTTGTGCCCTATTTTCCTGCAATTTTTCATGTAAAAATATTTTTAATTTTTTTTTGCAACATTTCATTTAAAAAACTTTCAACTATATGAATTTTGGATTACATATGAATGTAAAGAAATGCCTATTCTGTTTGTTTTTCCAATTGGACTTGTATTGGTAAGTGACAAACCTAATCATTACCAGCCTAATCATCAGATCTTGTTACATTTTGGGTAGCAACAGACCTAGAAATCAAAATTTCTATGGTAAATAGTGTCCAACAGTTGGAAAGATAATTTTTAAAAGGGGTGACTATGTCAAGAAAAGTTTTAAACAAAATTCCTCAAACAAATACTCTTCAAACATAGCTACATACATAGGTGCAACAGTTCGTTGGTTTGCAAATTTTGGAGAGTTTTTACATGGTTATGATGCATTGGTAGATTTTTGTATGATTGTACTTATGAAAGAAGATACTACCCACACCATAAATGACTGTGTTGAACAATGAGGTAAAAGTCAAACTAGCCAACCTATGCTTATTTAAAGTTTGTTACTCTCTTTTTAGTGTGTTTCATATAATTTAGAAAATATGCCATTATATTATGTCTCTACGTTTTTAGTGTGTTACTGTATTTCTTCTTTCTATATGCCTTAGAGTTTCAGGCTTCACGAATGTTAAGGAGAGTAAGCTTGCGAGCCGATACTACTTAGCAATCCATGGATTCTTTCTCATATCCAGTTTTCATTATTTTTATTTTCTGTACAATTAAAATTTTGGTTGTGATATCACACACCTTAATCAAAGCTCAAAACTGCCTTATGTTTATTTCGGTTTCCTGCTGCAGTTAGTATCCTCAATGCACTGAAAACAGAACAGGGAAACACGGTGCCAAGAACTTGGAAAGGTTCTGATCCCTACAACTCTCGTTGGGATGGAGTCACATGTACAAGCTCTGGCCAGATAAATTCACTGTCAGTATCCCCTCCTTGGATTTTATGTTATTACTGCAATTTCAAGATATCTTGTCACTGTAATTTCAAGATATCTTTATGTTTGGGATTTTGTTTTACATTAATTTTATATTTCAGGGGTTGAATTTATAAGAACATAGTAGTTATCTTGGTTGATAACCCTGTCTGTAATTTGGAATAAAGATCCATATTAGAGTTAGTTTGATTTGAGTTTCTATATCATTGTATATGTGCTTGGCTACAAATCTCCATAAACTTCTTGGGCAATTTTGTATTAATGAGTTGAGTACCTTACTGAATAATTCAACAAGTATGTGATTTTGAATAAGAACTCAAATAAGTTTGTAGTTTTGATTAAAATTTTATGTTGGTTTTGACTCTTTGTTTTAAAATCAATAATCATTGTTCAAACAACTACCTTCCAAGGGACTTAAGGGACACATTCCAGTCAATATCGGTCATCTTACTGAACTTCAAACACTGTAAGTATATAGATTATATATATGAATGAGTATTGACAATTAATATTATAGACTAAGGTATTGATATGTTAATCCATGAATATATTCCTTGGGTATCACAGGGATTTGTCATACAACTTGCAGTTGATTGGAAGCCTTCCACAGACCTTGGTAAACTTGACTAAACTGAAAAAATTGTGAGTATATACTAACCCTAACTCATCATACGTTTTAAAGCAGTGGCACAAATTTAGATTGAATTTCTGTGTAATATTGATATATATCATGCTCGGACTGCAATCTAATAGTAATTTTGTGGACTGCTCAGGGTTCTTATCGGGTGTAATTTTAGTGGAAACATCCCATATGAATTGGGAAACCTGGTTAATCTTGAGTTTTTGTAAGATTATCAGTGTACCATTAATAAATCTCATGTTATATTTTGTTCTATCAGGGCTTTGAATTCCCATAACCTCAGCGGTCCAATTCATGCCTCATTGGGTAATTTAGTTAAGGTCAACTGGCTGGATCTTGCGGAAAACCAACTTACTGGAACTCTCCCTGTCTCCAATGCAAGCCAACCTAGATTAGACAGACTCGTTGCTGCACAAAACTTGTAAGAAAGATGGAATGTTTTTGGTTTATTTAGTTCCCATTAATGGAGAAATTACTGATGAATTTCTTATTGTTTCCCGTTATTCAAGCCATTTCAACCAAAACAAGCTTACAGGTTCCATTCCACCCAATCTTTTCAACTCGAGTATGATACTACTTCACGTGTAAGTGAAACAGATCTGTATCTTTCTAATTTTGGAATGGTGAATATGGGTTAGAGAGATCAATGACTGTTCATATTTTTTTATATGCCAGATTGCTTCATAGCAATAGCTTTACTGGAGAGATCCCCTCTACTCTTGGAATTGTACAAACCTTGCAGGCCTTGTGAGTATCAAATTTTCCATCACACCTTGTACTGATGCATTGTTTTTTAGATTATGCATAGCTTTAAAGACCAATTAAAACGATTTAAATGTAAAACAAATTTTGTCTTACTTTATTTGCTATGTATGGATACAGGAGGATTGACAGAAACTCTTTAAATGGTACAGTTCTGTCCAAGATCAGCGACCTGCAAAGTCTCACTGAATTGTAAGAATATTCTTATATCTTCTCTCTGGTTTGTAGAATTGGCGTCTTCAATCATGCATAAAGACTGACATTTATGGGGTATTTTCATGTTAAACCCACTGCCTTTCCAGTGAGGATAATTAGTGACAAGCAGACTATCTAGTGAGGATAATTAGTGACAAACATGCTACAAAACTTTGTAACAGATCTCTGGAACACGCATCAAACAAATAACAAAACCCTCAACTCGATTGCTCATTTCCAGACATGATTGATCTACCTCTAGAATCTGCTTACAAAAACTTGATTAAAAAAATAGAGCTCATTGCTCCAAATAACTCACTTGAAGCCCATCAGAGGCCTTTGCATGTATCAGTTTACAAAGCGCTTCAATGACTAGAAGGAATAACAGTGGAGAAAGGGGACAACCTTTCCTGACGCTTCTGGAGGCAATAAAAAAGTGTGAACTTGAGCCATTAACTAGAATAGCAAAAGTGGCTGGGGAAAACCAGCCCCATCCATCTTAATGAAACACCATTGAAACCACACCTGAAGAAGTAGGAGTCTGAAGTGGAGCCAGTTAAATTTTTGAGGGTCTGATTGACGTCGTAATTGGCATTGTTTGTATAGGCTATAGAGAAAAAGCGACGAGATCTATAATTAGGCAAGGAAGTGAGAGAAGTAAGTTTGGATGGGTTAGGAAGACGCATTCACTCTAAAAGTGAAGTTTTCCCTCTCCTTATTAGTCGCAAGTGAACTTCTGGGTCTCTATAAAGAAAAGAGAAAAGTGATTTTATGCATTTCATATTCTTTCCTTTTGTTGTATTAGAAATTACACATAGAATTTGGGTAAGCTAGAGGTGAATGTTGAAGAAAGATAAGAATATGTTGGCCTATAAAAATAAAATTACTGTCATCGCAGTCTAAGATATTAAAGATGAGTATTGTGGACATTTGTAGATTAGTAATCACACCATAGTTAAGGTTTCATACTGTCAAGTTACATTAATTATATCCTTAGAATATTTTCCTTTGAGCACCTAAGAGGTATGGTTAACTACGTATGACCAAGTAAAGGATTGTTTTTGAACAATCATTCACAAAATTACAGTTTAGAAGCTTTATGATTTTTAAAGTTTAGAAAGGTTAATGCTATTTTTTTGGTTGCACATATATATCAGTAAAGTAGGCATAACCAACCAAAATTCTGAGTTTTGCATTTTTTTTTCTGGTATTGTTGCTTTCTGAGAGGGTCGTAGTGGGTGTTGGATTTGATTACAACCATATGCTATTTATGGAAGACAACAGAGGCACATGCTAGAACACAATTTTAATTGATGGTGGACTTGTAATTTTTGGTTTATTTGCTCTGCTACATAAAACTAAATCGGTTACCATCTTATGTGTATCTCAAATATTTATATCTTATAATGTTTAACTATCTCAGGAGTTTTGTAAAATTTGTGGATGAAAGAAAATCCTCTCCAACCAGCTCCAAATATGGGTCACAGGTATGATCATCTTTCGTTGATTAATTAAATATATATGTATATTTTGAAGACATACACTCTCATGAAAATAGTTTGTGTAGACCTAGTTGTGATTTCAAAGACGAACAATTTAGGTTTGGGACAAACTATTCTAGTACCATCTGCTTTATTACAATGTCTCCTTTGTTATTTTGGACTCTGGAGTGAAGTATTCCATTATTCTAGAAGTTTTTTCTATGCTGAAATCAGAAGGTGTGATGCCACATTCTATTACTATTTCTGGTGTGCTTCCAGCTTGTGCCCAATTGTTAGCTCTGGAATGGGGTAGAGAAATCCATTATTATCTAATTCAGAGTGGAATTGACACAAATTTGTTTGTCAGAAATGCTCTTTTAGACACATATGCCAAATGCCAGAGTCTAGAGGATGCCCTGCATGTGTTTTAGACAATGTCTGTAAGAGATGTGGTTTCATGGAATGCAATGATCTCAGGCTGTGCCCATAAAGGATATTGTGATGAGGACTGGAAACGTTTTAGTGAGATGCAATTAGTTGGAGCAAAACCCAACTTGACAACATGGAATTTGATTATTGCACAGTTTTCTCAAAGTGGGATCCATTAAATGTCCTTGAAACTCTTGCATCAAATGCAATTGGTGGGCATGACCCCCAATGTAGCTACACTCACGAGCATTCTTTCAACTTGTGCTCATATAGGATCTCTGTAGCAGGGAAAAGGTATACATGCTTATTTATTCAGAAGAGGATTTGAAATAGATGTGATTGTAGAGAGTTCCCTTTTAGACATGTATACCAAGTGTGGGGATATACACAATGCAAGATGGGTGTTTGAAAAAATGTCCCAATATGGTTTGGTGTCGTGGAATTCAATGATTGTAGGGTATGCTCATATACATGCTTGGTAATGAGTCTATACAACTTCTTGTCCAAATGCAATAAGAAAACATGAAGCCTGACTTTTCCACTATTGTGAGTGTCCTTCCTGTGTGTGCACACTTTGCAGCTCTACAAAAGGGCAAGGAGATCCATAATTACACTATAATAAATGGATTTGACTTGAACAAATTCATATAAAATGCATTGGTTGACATGTATGCCAAATGTGGGAGTTTAGATAATGCATGCAGAGTATTTGACAGCATTCTTGCCAAAGATGTAGTATCATGGAACACAATGATTGCAGGATATGGAATGCATGGAAATGGTGAAATTTCTCTTACAATTTTTCATTATTTGTAGCAAGCTTATATAAAACCAAATCATATCATCTTCATTGTTGCTCTGTCTGTATGCAGCCATGCAGGTCTGCTTGGTGAAGGATTACGGTGTTTTGAATCAATGATTCAAGATCATGTTATCACACCCACAATAGAGCATTATGCTTTCATGGTTGATATTATTGGATGTGCAGTACACTTGGATGAAGCTTATTATTTTTTCAACGTGATGCCATTCAAGCGTACTCCTGGCATGTGGGGTACTTAGCTTAGTTCATGCAAATTTCATTCCAATTTGTAGCTAGAAGAATGTGTGGTTGATATCCTTTTTGAGTTGGATCCTAAAAATGATTCATATTATGTACTACTGTCAATCATATATGCTGAAGCTAGGAGGTGGGACAATGTAGCAAGCATGAGATCCAAGACGAAAGAATATGGGGTGATGAAGAAACCAGGATGTAGTTGGATTGAGGTTAGAAACAAATTTTATTCATTTGTTACAGGAGATGGATCTCACCTACAATCAAAGGAAATCAATGGCATGTTAGATAGCTTCATCATGGACATAAAGAAGGTAGCGTATGTAGACTTTTTGCTGGATGATGTATAGGCACATTTAAAGGAACATATCCCGTGCAGTTGAAACTAGAATCTAGCTATTGCTTTTCACATTGTCAGTGGCTATCCTGAGACCTCTGCTTGGATTATCATGGAGACTATTGTTGAGGCTAATGCTTTACTGGATAGCTTGACTCGGAAGATAAAGGAGGAAGGATATGTTTCTGACACAAGCTTTGTGCTGCATGGTTTATAGGCACATTCAAAGGAATAGATCCTTTACAGTCGAAACAAAAAGCTAGCTATTGGTTTCCAAATTATCAATAGATATCCTAGGACTTGAATTATTGTTGGGAATTACTGATACAATTTTTTCTTAGAATTTGCTTGAAGAAACACACTGCAAAGTGGGAATTTGCTGTACCACATAACATGTTCAGGCTATTTCGATGCCTGAAATTGTTTTAGATTCAGGGGAAGCCATCTCAGAAAGGAGATTCTAGTTGGGTTGGTCGCTTAGAAAGAGTTAACTTATGAAGAAAATAGCCAGTTGTTGGAAAAGTAATCCATGAACCCTTACCTCAGTAATTTGAAGATATTTTGTGGATGAATAGGGTTGAAATGTGAATTATACAGGAGATCCAGAGGAATGTTGGAGAGTTAGTTAATCCCACTATGTGTTTAATAGGTTATATGATAGTGGCTTATCAATTGAAACATGTTAGCAATCTGTTAACATCATATATATTTTTTTTTAGTCTTGTATCTAGTGTTTTTTGGTCTTGTAAATATATTATATTTATGTTCACTCATGACTGAGTTTCCAGTGTTAGTGATGGAAACAGTTCATTATTTTAAAGATTATTTTTAAATTTTTTTTCTTGTTACTGATGGGCAAAGGAAAAATGTGCAGGAACTCCTCCCAAGAATGTAGAAGCTAAATGTTTTTCTCCAGGCTTCAAGTTTGACAAGGGAAGATTAGGGAGTGACAACAACTTCTGGAAGGCAGGTCATAACAGGCCTTGATCCTCAGCATCACAATGGCACCCCAGTCGAGCTTGCATTTTCTAAGCTTCCTTGAGCAGACTAGCCTACCATTACCAATGAACACTAAATGTTTGTAAAAGCTATCTCCTAAAGAATATATTCCAATTTATGTTCATCCATAATCTGATCAAGAGGTACGAAGGATTAAATATTTGACAAAAATGATTGTAAAGTGTGTAACTTTCGTGGTTGATGGCTTCAGTTTTGGGGGATTGAAATAAGTTTTTTTGTTTGGAAGTGAGAGGCCATGAATAGACCTTAGTAAAAACATATGTTGTGACTTAATATGTTCATTTATTTCACCTGAAAAAGACTTTCTCTCTTGCTATTCATATTGAATCAAATATCATTACAAAATAGTACCAATACATGTCTGAGACAGAGATGGTCACAGTTATCAGTCCTTAATTGTGAGTATAAAAGTAAAAATTAATATCCAGTTCATAAAAAACATCCAAACCCAACAAATATGTCCAAACAGATAGGCTCAAAAGCACAGCAAAATGATGAAAAAGATAATATCAGTCACAGTAAATAAGGTTGAATTAGAAGAAAGCAACATTTCCTTCACAGGATAGGTCACCATCTAGGAATTCCTAGAAATGAAGACAACTTTCCGCAACGCAAAGTGCTCTCTTAGAAAGAGAGTCAGCCTCCAAATTAAACTCCTAATGGATGTGATTTAACTTGGTTTCTTCATCACACCATATTCTTTCATCTTGGCTCTCACGCTTCCTACATTCTCCCACCTCCTAGCTTCATCATATATGTTTGACAATAGTACATAATATGCATCATTTTTAGGCTCCAACTCAAAAATGATATCAGCCACATGTTCTGCTAGCTGGAAATTGGAATGAGCTTTGCATGAACTAAGAAAAGTACCCCACATGCCAGGAGTAGGTTTGAATGGAATCGAGCTGACAAACTCATAAGATTCATCCAAGTGTCCTACACATCCAAGAATATTGACCATGCAAGCATAATGCTCTATTGTGGGTGTGATAGCATTATCTTAACTCATTGATTCAAAACACTGTAAGCCTTCACCAACCAGACCTGCATGGTTTCATGCACATAGAACAACAATGAAGGTGATATGATTTGGTTTTATATAAGCATGTTGCATATCATGAAAAATTGTAAGAGAAATTTCACCATTTCCATGCATTCCATATCCTGCAATCATTGTGTTCCATGATACTATATCTTTGGCAGGCATGCTGTCAAATACTCTGCGTGCATTATCTAAACTCCCACATTTGGAATACATGTCAATTAGTGCATTTTCTATGAATTCATTCAGGTCAAATCCATTTCTTATTGTGTAATTATGGATCTCCTTTCCTGTTTGCAGCGCTACAAAGTGTGCACATGCAGGAAGGACACTCACAATAGTGGACAAGTCAGGCTTCATGTTTGCTTCTTAAATTTGGACAAGAAGTTGTATAGCCTAATTACCAAGCATGTATATGAGCATACCCTGCAATCATTGAATTCCATGAAACCAAACCATTTTGGGACATTTTGTCAAACACCCATCTTGCACTGTGTATATCCCCACACTTGGCATACATGTCTACAAGGGCACTCTCTACAATCACATCTATTTCAAATCCTCTTCTGAATATATAAGCATGTATACCTTTTCCCTGTTGCAGAGCTCCTCTGTGAGAACAAGATGAAAGAATGCTTGTGAGTGTAGCTACATCGGGGGTCATGCCCACCAATTTCATTTGATGCAAGAGTTTCAAGGACATTTCTTGGAGCCCATTGAATTGGTGGAATCAAATATTAGGTTGATTGATGTAGACCAAAATATTTCAACAGTGATCAACATGTTGATTACTACGAGGAAGCTTGAAAGTAATTTATATTAAATTGAATGTGTGTAGAATGTTTTTTAATGCAATTAGTGTGTAGCATCCAAATTAATACAAATAGTGTGTAGCATCCTAAGGACCTTATTGAACTGAACTATAATGGCCAATGTCCTGCAGTTTTCATTCTACAATGATATTTCTTCCTCTCTGAAATGTCATGTTGGTGACTGGGAATATTTAAAATGCTCTCGATTCACGCTTTGGGAAATATATTTTTGGAAACTTGTATTTTGGCATCTGGAAATATATTTTCATTCTGTAAATTTTCCAACATGGTTAAATTGTTGAAATGTTTGTGATTTTTGTGTCCAGAACTCACATGTACACTTAATTGGCCTGGTGTTCATTGTTGTATGGAGAAAAACTTGCAATTTTTGCATAAATGATCCTTCTACTAGTAGAGTTTTGTGCAACTTGAAGTATACACTGGTAATATATATTTGTTGTATCTCTGATACTGCTGGTTTCCTTAGTTTAGTTAGTGTTATAAAAATTAGTAATTCTATCTTAATCATTTTTTGTATTGCACCTGAGAGAATTCATGTATGTTTGGATTAGACATAATTACTTTTTGGGTCCTTCATTGGGATGACCATAAATAGTAATACTTGTACATTCCAGATTTTTAGCCTAAATTGCTTTATTCCCTTATATCCAATAATTTTTCTTTCCTTGTGAGTGTTTGGTACTGTAATTTACTTTTATGCCCATTCTGGTCACTTGTGTTGAATGGTCATGCGATTTGACAAGATTCAAAATGTTACTAATTTATTGATATTTTTGCAGGTGCCTTCAACCTCACTTGTAATGAGGGAGCTAAGAGAGACCTTGCTACAAAGCCTCACAACTGTCTTTGGAGGAGATGCTCTTGGAGATGATCTCTTTGGAGAAGTGGCATATCCCAAACATCACAAGCAATCAAAAGTTGCTAATATATATAGTATTTCTGCAAAAACCAAGGTTTATAAAACTTCCTGTCAAATTATAAAAGAAATTATCCATTATTTCTCTTCTTATTGACAGAAAATTTGATCTTTAAGATGAAATTTTAAGATTTTAAGATTTTTATATCAAGGTCTCTGACCTAACAATTTGATCTAAAAGCATTTTTGGTTGTGTAAAAAGAATAAAGCATGTCATTCTCCCACTTTGTTTAAATGCAGGCAGCTGCACATGGATTGCCTATGGTTGCCACAGAATGGAGGGCATGTAGACATTAAACAGGTATATTGAAAATTCTACCTTTAAAACTAAAAGTCTGATTGGATATAACATCATCAATCGCTCTCTGATTTTTTCTTACAAAATGGTTCATTCTTGTGCAGACGTTGAAGAATGGTTTGCTGGTAGATTCGCATAATGAAAAGGAAATTGCAGCTACTTTGTACAGACTAGTAGCTGATAAGAACCTCTGGGCTGAATGCAGGAAAAATGGTCTGAAGAACATTTATCTCTATTCTTGGCCACAACATTGTAAAATATATTTTTCAAGGATTTCCCAGTGCAGAATTAGACACCCACAATAGCAGAGTGAAAATGACTTCAATGAAAATATGGATTCTGAATCAGGCACTGGTTCATTCAAGGATGACCCAGATACATCCCTTAGACTCTCATTATATGCATATAAACCTTCTTGCTCAAATTCACTTAATAACACTATTGAACTTGATAAGCTTCTTCAAAATGAAGATAATCGGGAGGGTATTTCTGATCACATTAGGATGATCATAGAGAAGACTAAGAACAGTTAATCTAAACTATGAGAAGCAAATGATACAGGAAAAAACAAATATCGATCGAAATAATAACTTTAATTCTATGGGAAAACTACCTCTCAGGAGAAGAAAGCGTCCATTTGATATTGCAATGGATTACTATGATGCTAGTGGAGAACCCTTTGTTAGTAAACTAGCTACTATTATCCAAGATATTATGAATGCAGTTCGCTCTGCTGGCAACTTCCCATCTCCTGGATTCATCTTATCAACTGCATTGACAGTTTCAGAAACTATTTCTGTGCTTCAGTCTATTGGAGTAAAATTGGTTGCATTTGATGCTCTAATTTGCAGCAGTGGGAGCCAACTTCTATATACAGCTGGTGATAGTCTAGATTCACCCATATAACCAGATCCAGATTATGATTCTCATATCAATTATCGCTGGGTGCAGAGGGGCTGAGAAAAAAGCATGAGAAAACTGATAGGTCCACATAATTCTCTATTCCTAATGGAGGATGTCGAAGCATCTAACCCCCATTGCTTAGCTAATACAGTCAATAATATATCCATTGTAAGCTTTAATTCTAGATGTCATTTTTAGTAACTGGTATATGTTCTATGTCACTATAGGAGTGGTATTCAGCCTCCTGAAAATCTAGAAAAATATTGTTTGTTGATTAAGGCACCTATTTACTAGCTCCAATTGCATGACATTAAAATGGCGTTGCTAAATTTTTTTTAGAAAGGAGTACAAGAGCTAACTTTATTTATTCCAAATACTAGGGAGCCATGAAAAATATCTATTAGTATAATAGAATCAGGATTCAGGACTATCATTGAATATTGATTAGTCCTATCATCTTTTTAAGATTTTACTTGGGTACTGTTTTGCCAGGCACCCAAAGAACATGAACTGAGACGGCAATTGAGAATGAGAGGTTTAAGATGCCATTTGCTTTACTCTCAAAATTATTCCCAGCTATGTGTGTTGCCTCTTCATGCTTCAAGATCTCAAGCTTTAAGGTGATAAAATTCTAGATAGTTCTTTGCCTCTGAATTTAATTGGATGGATTTGGTCTTTGGTGAGTGCATGTTAAGCACTTCTGGCCATATTTTAAAGATTTTACTTGGGTACTATTTTTCCAGGCACCCAAAGCACATGAGCTGAGAAGGAAATTAAGAATGAGAGGTTTAAGATGCCATGTGCTTTACTCTCAAAATTGTTCTCGACTGTGTGTGCTGCCTCTTCATGCTTCAAGCTCTCAAGCTTTAAGGTGATAAAATTCTAGATAGTTCTTTGCCTCTAAATTTAATTGGATAGATTTGGACTTTGGAAAGTGCATGCTAAGCACTTCTGGCTCAAACAGAGCCCATGCAATAAATTCTTGTTGAGCGAGATCTGTATTACTAAAAGTTAGATTTGGTGATTTGCAGGTACCTGTATGTTCAGTGGGGCTTGGATATAGCCAATATGTATGTGTTTCTGGGGAAAAAGGAGATACAATCTATGAAGAGATGATTGGAGGAATGCATAAGACACTGATATTGAGAGGGATCATCTATGATGGAAGTGAAAAGATGGGGAGGAGTCCTTCCAGCTATGGAAGAGAAGATGTTTTCCCTTTACAAAGTCCAAATATAGTGACAGTTACTGTAAGTGATGATAAACAAGAATTCAGCAGCCAAGAGATGATTACAGCTTTGAAATTTTTTTCTTGAGATAAATAATTCTGCATCCCATTGTATGTAACCAGACGCATTTTTACTAAAATAAAGATTCCTAGTAAATTTTAGGGAGATGAAAACTACTAGTAATGTTTTAGAATATTTGTAAAAACCCAACAGGTTGTTAAGTATTGAACTTTTATGGAAGCCATCATATCCATGAAAGAGATACTAGGTAATACAATGGAGTTGGACTTCCTTCAGAGGTATTAGAAGTGTTTTTGTATTTGTTATAATAAGCGCATATATAACTGTTTGTTGGAATTGTTTCTTTTTGCCATGTTAAATCTTGTGAAATTACTATGTACATTTTTCAGTTTTATTTTTTTTATTTTTACTGAGAAACACAATTTATTGCTTAACATGTGTTGTTTGCAGGTAACCTTACTCGCAATCTTTGTAAAAACATGAAGAGGAATGCTGTTGCAATGTGGATACAAAAGCATGTGCGCAGATATAAAGCTCAACAAGCTCAGAAGCAGAGGTATTAGAAGTGTTTTTGTATGTTATAATAAGCACATATATAACTGTTTGTTGGAATTGTTTCTTTTTGCCATGTTAAATCTTGTGAAATTACTATATCCATTTTTCAGTTATTTGTTTTTTTATTTTTACTGAGAAACACAATTTATTGCTTAACATGTGTTGTTTGTAGGTAACCTTACTCGTAAGCTTTGTAAAAACATGAAGAGAGAGGCTGTTGCAATGTGGATACAGAAGCACGTGCATAGATATAAAGCTCATAAGCACGTGCGCAGATAGAAAGCTCCAAAAGTGGGCCATTGAGTATAAAGATTCTGTTGTTGATGCTTTTCCATTGAGTATGAAGAGCCTGTTGCTGAGGGTTTCAAGCTGCTAAGTATGGTTTTGAAACTGTCATGGGATCCAAGTATGGCTTAGCAACAAAGTACAAGTGGGATGGTTTAGCCAATGTAATATTTTGAAAAGTCATTGGTGTACTAGATGATTTTCATGTAAATTTATATGGAGATAGTTTTTGAGAAAACTCATTTATTGTAATACTTGACATTTCATATAATATAATTTGTGTTGTTTAAAACTTATATGGTTGCACTTTATATTTGCATAATTAAAATATGTATTAGATGATGATAAATAATGTATGATTCTCTTTTTAATTTAAACATAATACCATATTAAAAATTTATATTGATTAATAATGGACACCATTAAAACTACTAAAATATAATAACCACACATAAAACCACTAAAAATGACTAAATTAGTGACCAATAAATGAGATTAATGACCAAAATTCATATATAAAATAACAAAAAATTGAGAGACATGTGACCAAACAATGAGATATAAATGACCAAAAAAATGACCAAAATTCGCATATCAATGACTAAAAAGCAGTTTTGGTGGCTAATTTGCGGTCTTTTAATACGCGACCAAATTTGGTCATATTCTAGTTTGCCATGTGGTCATTAATTTGGTCATATATTTGGTCATCGATTCAAATATGACCAAATTAATGACCAAATATATGACCAAATTAATGACCAACTGACAAGTTATAAATGACCAATTTTGGTCGCGTAATAAAAGATCGTAAATTAGCCACCAGCGATCGCCAAACCAAAAGTGGTCATTGATATGCGGATTTTGGTCATTTTTTTGGTCACTAATCTCTCATTTTATACTAGTGGAATGTTCTTTCTTATGCACAAAAGACAAATGGCGTGCCTCCTTGTGACTTTTTTCCTTTCATAATATTCCCAATAGGTGGTGTTGAGATTGCACGAGATGATTTTTCCCTACCACCTTTCATTGAGTGGAATGATTCTCTACCCAACATGTTGAAGGTGGTAAAAATTCCGCTACCCACTGACTTTTTTCCTCTTCGTGCATGTTGTGGGTGCAAAAAAAACCTCAACCATTTATGTCTTTCCCTTTTTATCGCACACCATTCATTGAATCTGATCTTTAATTTGCTCAAATAGTCATTCCACTAACATTTTACCCGATTGTTCATTCAACAATTTTGTCCAATGGATTTCATGCTCGTCGTCCATCTGTTCACTCTCCAAATATGGATTGTCAATATTTCAATAAGATTCCATAATCCATTTATACATTCATTTTAGTCACTTTATACCTTCAACATATGGTTCTATGGGGAAAATGAAGAGTTTAGCCTTCCCTTTGTTCATGTTATTATTAATCCTTCCTTTGACCACATAGGATAATTATCTATTTTCCATGCTTAGTACATCTTCCTCACTCCAATAGTGCATTGGGGCCACACCTAGGAGCCACCTACATATTAATCTACCTTTATGCATGACTTTAGGTTCCCCGAGGACCAATCCCTTTAATGTAATAACCCACTTTGAGTGTGGCTAGTAGTCTCCTTCAGTTGACCTTGGTAGGTAATCAGTTATGTTATGTTATGCTCCAGTTACCATTAGTTATCCTAGATCAAATTTGATTGATTTAAAGGAGTGTGGGCACCTTTATTCACCTACCCTCATTAGTTAATTGATTGTAGACTAATTTAGTTATCCAGAGTTACATTAGTGAGCTCGAACAATGATTTTACCACACTAAGTTAGCTATGGAGTTAGTCCAAGTTGCTAGATTCTAATCCTATATTAGGCATTCAAGGTATCCTATATCTATAACCATTTTATTACATATTAATTATTGACTCATGAATATAATCATATTATTCCAATTTTGTCTCTATGTTTGTACAAATTTTCCATGAGTAATTGATTAGTCTATGCTAAATTATTCTTTCTCTTTTGCATCCTTCTCTTCTCATTTAAATTCATGCAGGTTGATGTTATTATTCTTCATTAAATTTAACATGGTATCGGAGAGGGTATCCATGCCTAGCTTGAACCTCAGAAACTTCCATTGATGCACCTGAATCCATTGAGTTTCCACATAATCCCTGGAATAACTACATTGCTTCCTATGGATTGTGTCCAAACAAGTCTACACAGGTCTGATGTACAAAAACAAAGTTCACATTATGAAGTCAAGAGTGTTTGCTCTAAATTAATTTGAATTGATTTGTTTTCCAGTGTTTTTGTAGGTACATTCAAACAATTTATGAATAATTTATTAATCAATATAGTTGTGAAATGGAGAATTCAGTTGATCTAATTTCCATGATCCTTAAACCCTTTAATTATCTTGATTAGATGGTAGATATGCATATTTCATTGCAAAACAAAGGTCTATATACGATGACCATGGGAAAATCAGTCGAACCCAAGCATTATATTGAAAAATCGAAGCATCTAGATAGGGTTGATGAATCTTCTGGCTACATGTGCATCCACATATCCAAGGAGCTATTGTTCCATCTTGGTGGAGTCAATAATTCAAAAGAAGTTTGGGATACATGTGAATCCTTGTTTGGAAAACATGATGAGCTGAGAGGCCATATCTTGGAGAATTAGTTGATAACACTACAACCCAGTAAATTAAAAACTATATAACATTTTTTCTCAAAATTCAATTTAGTGATCATACAATGAAATAAATGTGAGATTGACAAGAAGGATGAGCAATTACTTCTCTCCATACTAAGAAAACTTGGCTCAGAATTTTCAGTGTTTGTATCTACCTTTTACTCTGGGTGACTAACTACTCCTAAATGATGAATGTTGTCCTTTGATTCCTTCACAGAGTCTCTAATCCAAGAATAAGACATACTGATAGTTATGGGAGCTCTTAATGCCTCTCCAAATAAATCTATCTTACTTGGTGAGACATGGAATGCAGAAGCAAGAAGGAAGAAGAAAGGTAAAGGGGAAAGAAAGTCTGAATTTGAACCTAAGTATGAGTTTGATCAATTCGATGAAGCCTCGGGCTCTAAGAACTATAAACATCAAATGTGTGACAAGGGAAAGTGTTACTACTATAATAAATGAAACCATATAGAGAATTATTGTATGAGGAAGACCATTGATCACATGGAAAAAATCCTTGAACAACACAATAATGCACTCACAGTTATTAAGATCCAAATCTAGTACTGAATCCCAATCCTAGGCCTAAATGGGAACTAAACGTTATTGGGTCAGCTCAGAACATGACTAGAGATTCGTATAGCATGACGAGAGAATGAAATTTGTTTCAAAAAGAGAACCTTACGCTATGTCAAGCAAACTCACTTACTTAATATAGGTTCAATGAGATCCCAAAGAGATTCTACATGATTGGAAGGAGTAATCAACAATTCTACTCACTGAAGAACAAAATGGATCATGTCACTCTTCCTCTAGAAATAAGAGACAAAGGAAACATTCCTCCTATCTATCATATGATTGGAAGAAGGTGGAGAGGTACATATCCATATATTCCCAAGATACTAGTGCACACAAGGAGCATCATATTTCTTCATTACACCACAGAGATGCAGGTTGCTGAAATATTTTCATAATTTTTTTATTCAAGAAGAAATGTTATCTTGATATGAAATCTTTATGATAATTTTAATGGTTATTTTGAGGGGTGGTTTCCCAAGAGGTTTTCCCCATTTTTGTGGTTTTATTAAGACGATATTATTTTCTACATTCAAGTTGTATGGGTGACCTTTGGTCTTAGTTTCTCGGTCCCAAGTTTTCCAAAGTTGGGATTAAGGGGTGGTGTTGTGATTATTACTAATATTCCCTTTGACCTCATAGTCTAGTTTCCGTTTTTCCTAGCGTAGGAGACCTTCATAACTCCACTAGTGCATGGGGGACACACCTAGGAGCCACCTACAACTTACTAGACATGAAAATTTCTCTTCTCATTTGAATTCATGTAGGATGATGATCCTATGTTTCATTGAATTTATGATGGTATTAGAGTGGGTATCCACGCATGCCTAGAACCTCATGAACTTCCATTGATGTACCAAAATCCATTGATTTTTCGCATAATTCCTAGAATAATTGCATTGCTCCTTCTAGATTCTATACACAGAAGTCTATTTGGGTGTTTTGTACTCATAGAAATTGCACATGTTGAAGTGAAGAATTTCCAGGTCCAACATTGTCAAAAGTCAGGATTAAGGGGGGTGTTGGGATTATTATTAATACTCCCTTTGAACACATAGTACAATTGTCTATTTTCCCATAATATGAGACCTTCATCACTCCACTAATCCATGGGGGAAACACCTAGTATCCACCTAAGACTTAATGTCCATTCATGCATCATTTTAGTTTCCCCAAGGACAAATCCCAATAATTTAGGAACACTCTCTGAGATCCACCAGCACTATCCTTCAGTTGATCTTGGTAGGTAACCAATTATGTTCAATTATTATCTAGTTGTCATCGATTAGATACCAATAAATTATCTTAGTGCCATGTTTCTTGATTTAAGGGATCATGGGTGCTTTTGTTCACCTACCCTCACCATTTAACTGATTGTAGACTAAGTTATTTATCTGGAGCTGCATTAGTGAGCTCCAATGGTAATTTTCCCACATTCACTTAGCTCTAGATTCAATCTGAGTTCGTAGATTTGAATCCTATATTGGGCCTCCAAATTATTGTATATGTATAACCATTGTATTACATACTAATTATTGATTCATGAATATAATCATATTTTCCCAAATTTGTCTCTATGCTTGTACAATTTTCCCATTAGTAATTGATCAGTCTATGATAAGTTCTTCTCTCTCTTCTACAACCTTCTCTTATCATTTGAATTCATGCAAGATGAGTATAACAACCTTAAGCACCCAACCTATCATCTTCTGCATTCATAGCACCATATTTAAAAATATAATCCCTTTTTCCTTGCATTAAACTATTCTCAACATTTGTAAACTAAAAAGTGTGCCAACATCTCAGATGTGTCTCAACTTCATCACATATAGAATATTTGTCATCGCATCCATAATATTATCATCAATAGATATGTACTAAAGTGATATGTACCATATATCTAATGAAGTGATGCTTCATTTGTATGTTTTTTGACTTGTCATGAAACACGGGATTTTCAAAAAGATTCATACAACTCTTTTTGTCACACCTGATAAATGTAGGATCTATCTTTACATCGAAAAATCCTGCAAGTAACTTTCTCATGCACACTGCTTCTCTACAAGCAGTAATGGTATCAATGTACTCGGCCTCTGTGGTGCTCTGGGAAATTGAACCCTACTTTCTTTTAGACCATGAAATCATAGCAGAACCCAAGATGAAACAATACCCTAAAGTGATTTTTTTATCAATAATTTTTCCACCCCAATCATAATCATTATATCCAATCAATAGGACTCCTCCATTAGATGCATAGTTGAGTCCATAAGCAACTGTACCAAAAAGGTATCTGAAAATATGCTTACCTGTAACCCAGTGTCTATGTCTAGGATCATCCATGAACTGAATTAAGATGCTAACTGCATAGAAAATGTATGGCCTCAATTGTATCATGTACATCAACGATCCAATCAACTATCTGTATAATGCGGGTTCCAATGAATCCGATCTAGTCTCAGTATCATAGAGTTTCCTCAAATTGGAATCCATTGGAGTATTTATGGATTTGCATTCCACCATGGAAAATTTGCACAAGATTTCCACATTGTACTTTCCTTGAGATAGAAATATATCATCAATCCTATGCCAAATCTCAAGGCCTAGGAAGTAGTGTTTAAGACCTAAGTATTTCATCTCAAAATCCTAGTTAAGCTCCCTTTGACACTCTGTAATTATTATTTCCACTCCAATGTGGAAAATATCATCCACATATAGGACTAGAACCAAAAGTTATTTCTCAACTACTTTCAAGTACAAGGTTTAAAACCATTTGGGAAGATAATTATCTATTCTAGAATATCAATATTGAAGAGCTTGTTCTAAACCATATAGGGATTTATTCAACTTGCACACATGGAACTCTTTCCCATGTCTCACAAAACAATCATCTTTCTCAATGTAAACCTCTTCCACTATAGAATTTGAGGCCAAAATCCAACAACTACCATGTCTGAAATTCGACACTAACCTGTCGGGTATTCGAGACATACACTTTTTTTTGGTCATCAATGGTGTAACGTCGGATCTCCGACTGATGACTAATAAGGGTTGAAGCTCCCAAAGACCATTGTGTCACATATTCATCCATTATTCCTTTCGAAGTGCCAACCAAAATTGCATAAACCGTCGGAAATCCGACATCCTCCGACCCTTGAAGTGTCGGTCGTCCGATGGACAAAAGTGTCTGAGAAATGGTAGTGTTGTTGGTTTTTAATTTTGACCGTGTTTGTGCTTCGATGCAATCCGACACTAGAAGAGTCGGCCTTTCGATGCAGTCTGACACTTGAGTTGTAGGTTGTCCGATGGGAGGAAGCGTCGGAGTCATGGCACGGCCGTCATATGGGTTGACCGGAGTGTCGGAAGAATGTAGGAAAAGCGACGCCTGTTGATGGATTTATAAAAAAAATCAAAATATTTCACTTATGGCCACATGGTTTCAGCCTAGAATTTGACTACTGAAGGAATCCGGGTAGAAAACTAGAGGATTCTATGTCAAGTATAGATTTCATCCTTGCACATATAGTTATCACAACTACTTTACTCTTAACTTTACTTTTCGCAAAATAGAAAACCCAATATCCTCAAGAGAAGAACCCTCCTTTCTATTTATGGAATAAGGAAGAGAGTAATTACAAGCAAACCCTGTACTAAGTCTACAAGTGGACCACTTAACAGGAAAAATTCCAATCTAACCAATCCATGAACACTTTAAGAGAATGTTTCTTAACTAGATACATTACATGTGCTAAGGGTAGGTGATTAGAACACAACTTCATGGTAGTGTGAACCACATGTATAAAGGTCATGTAATCCCATGCCCGCATGTTGCAACTTACCCACTTAGAAATGGCCTATGTGACTTGGCTTTCGAGAGAGTCAGAGAAAGGTTGCTTGCAATGAAGTTTTCCTAGTTGAACACAATGCAGTGCTTCTCTAGGTGAGACTATTAGTTGGAAAGTGGAATGAAGCAGTCCCCATACACTGTCTCTGTCTCTGACCTCCATTTTGAGTTGACTAAATTTCTAAAGGGTGGTATTTTATAACATGATTAAGATGAAACGGGTCTAAAGAATTGTGTTTATCCTTCATATGCATTGTGATAATTGTATAAGTATCTGTATAAGTTTCTCTCTGTATAAGAAAGAGCTCTCATGCAAAGAGTGATTTACATCCCTAATCTTAATAACTAATGATGGAGAAAACTGAACCTATAGAGTCTCTAAACAGAGGGGACCAAAGGAAACATCTAAGATAAAAAAATAACAGAAATAAACTTGCTGACCAAGAGGCATTCAATACTTTTAGAATAGTCTAGATTTTCTCAAGGACGGGATATAGAATAAGATTGAATCCTACAAATACATAAACACTTCATATAGAAAAGAGACAAATAAACAATAGAGTATGTTACCTTAAATCATTATTAATAATGTACAGTAGATATTTAACTTCACTCTTGCAAATTCCAAACAACCAGTAGAATAGTACAGTAGAATACTCTTGCAAACTTCAAGGGGATCAATACTTGTTTTCAGAATTATAGACTTAGGGTAAACAGTAAATGGTAGATATACCTCATTTGGCACATTTGCTACTTTGAAATTTCCTTCAGATTCTGGCTTTGGAGTGTACTCCAAGTCTTCAATGCCCCACCCCTACACACTCAGGAAACAAACGATAAGGAATTGGAAAACTAAAGAAGAGCAATGATGTTAATAACAATCAATGTAACATCAATATGCAAACAATAAAAATCCCAAAACATAGCTGAAAGAAATCCCAAAACAAAGGATAGGCTGATCAATGGGCATAAAACAATGCCAAGTGTTTTTTGTTAGGATTATTAATCCTCCCTTGTCCAATTTGATCATATGTCTAAATCGGGAGTCTAGCCAGTCTATTTATAGCCATTAGCACCATTGGGTAAACTTGACCTAACTGGGGCACATGTTTCAGTTACTAGAGTGTGGGGAACACTAATTGAGGCTCACTGCCACTTACTGCACTTGATTGCATAAGTTTAGGAGCCTCCTAGATCAATCATTACAATTTAGGAAGCCACTAGGAGTGCCGAAACCAACCAAGGTCAGTTCACTTCAGTTAATGACTAGCCAAGCTAAGTTAGGAGTCAATTACATTTAGTGCAAGTCCTCCACATTCAGTTAGCACTAGGTTTACTTGACTGCACACATGTGGGGCACATTTCTCACCTACCACAATCAATTTACCATTAGTCAACAATAAATTAACACTTGATTTGTATTTTAGAGCTCCAATGAACTCCGGTTATGGTTTAGACAAGGACAGTTAACTACTGTGTCCTTCGATAGTGATTTAGACAAGGTCTTGGTTACCTACAGTCAAGTAGAGTCTAATCAATTTGAACTTCCTCATGTGGATTCGAATTTCTTGTGGCTATTAAAGCCATTGTACTTCATTGTAATGATCTATCTAGTTACTCTTTGATTAATGAAAAGCATTCACAACTGCAAGCCATTTTTACATTCAGTTCAAGTCCTCCACATTCAGTTAGCACTAGGTTTACTTGACTGCACACATATGGGGCGAATTTCTCACCTACCACAGTCAGTTAACCATTAGTCAACACTAAATTAACACTTGAGTTGTATTTTAGAGCTCCGATGAACTCCGGTTATGGTTTAGACAAGGACAGTTAACTACTGTGTCCTTCGATAGTGATTTAGACAAGTTCTTGGTTACCTACAGTCAAGTAGAGTCTAATCAATTCGAAATTCCTCATGTGGATTCGAATTTCTTGTGGATATTAAAGCCATTGTACTTCATTGTAATTATCTATCTAGTTAATCTTTGATTAATGAAAAGCATTCACAGCTGCAAGCCATTTTTGCACTATTTCATTCTTCAATAACTGAGTAAATTGTGTGATCTATCATGTGAGTTGTGTGTTTGTCTACAGATCTATGTGCTCAATTTAATATTTTTACCTCTCTATTTAATATTTTTACCTCTCTATTTTTAATAAGATAGCCTTGCCCATCCACCATGTGTGAAATCATCATCGTCATGTCATATTCGGCATCAGGGAACTTGAAAGGAATCTTGGTTGTCTCTATATCAAAAGCACACACACGAACTTTAGCTCGTTTAAGAAGATATGCTCTATTTTCCAAGGTAACCTTTGAAGATTCCACTTTAACAGTGTACCATTGTCCACATATTGCATCTGCAGGATTGAAAAATCCATAGACAAGTAAAGAATGAATGTTAGTTTTTCAGTATAAAAAAACTCTTGCTACAAAGGCTATTGAATGTGGACTTATGATGTAGAGACAAGCCATTCTTTGTTTAAAAGCATCTTGAAAACATAAAATGAAGACATGACTATGTTGTGAAAATAAATGCATCCTACTACAATTGACCAAGTATTCAAACAATCTA
Organism: Pseudotsuga menziesii; assembly: GCA_001517045.1. Lineage (NCBI taxonomy): Eukaryota > Viridiplantae > Streptophyta > Pinopsida > Pinales > Pinaceae > Pseudotsuga > Pseudotsuga menziesii. The sequence continues at coordinate 449,921 of LPNX010107957.1, forward strand.
TCTCTGAAGCTATCATGCCCAACCACTTATATAAACATGTCATATAACATATATCATTTACTAATTCAATTCAAGTAACTAAGTTCTTTAAAATCCTCAAGCAACATTAAATGACACTCAATTCCTTAATCTAATCAAGGAATTTAAAATATAATGATCTAACATAAATTATGTAAGCAAAAAATTTTAATTAGTAAGAATATATCACCTGATAAAACATGGATAAAAAAAAATACTATGTATATAAGGCCATCGATCTAATCAAAACTCCATTTCTTGCCTCTTAACTATGGAAATGTTTCTCAACGCTATCTGCAACAAGTTCCAATGGAGGAGTCAAATAGCAAGAGTGAAAATTACACAGTAGAAATATAGAAATATATGTTTTTAATGTATTCTTCCTTACCATTCATTCAGCTCCTCTCTGTTTCGAGAATAATTTAATATTCTCTACTAAAAAGGACCAACCACATGAAGGTGTAAGCTCTTATGGCCCCTGTTAACACCCAAAAATGGTTAACTACCTCATCTACCCCATTTCATGGCTCATTCGTCCATTTGCCTACCATATTTCCCTGAAAATCCCACTAAAAAG
>LPNX010107957.1:460203-470488 GCA_001517045.1 Pseudotsuga menziesii
ATCAGCACAAGCTAGGGTGAAAACCCTAGCTACAGCCCCTCCCCCCCTCACATCACTCTCAAATCCCCAAACCCAATGCCTATACTTGCAAATAACAATTTATTTCACTATTTCACAATGCAAATAACAATGCATCTACAATGCAAATTATTTCACTCAATATTTGAAAAATGCTTTCATTAAATCATTCTTTATAAAATTCATTAAGCCATTCAATCATTCAACAGCTGAAAAACCCACTCATTAACTCATTCATTAAAACATTAATTTAGTAAATGGCAGAAAAAAAAATATCAGTAAACAATTCAGTAAAGCATTCATTCATAAAACAAAGGAAAAAGCATTAATTTTTTTTTATAAATAAGAATTATTGAAAATTTGTTTAGTCACTTCCTTTTTACTTTTCTTCTCTTTAAATATTTAGTTAGAGTCACATGTTCGGGAATCTGATCTTCGGTATCCCTACTAGTCTACTCAGAAGGTTGAAGATCAGGAAAGGGGCGATGAATTTCTGCAATAATGTCAAAATATTTCATTAATATATTTATATTTTCATAAATACGAGTAATTCATTAAAAAAATATTATGAATGTGTGTTTTTACCTGCCATGTGCACATCAACATGTTCAACATTATCTCGTACTAGCCCAACCTGTTCCGTGTTATGATCTGCAGCTACATGCTATGTAGTTGAATTGTGTAGAATTAGAATTAATGTTCATCATCTACAATGGTCTATAAAAAATAATAGCACATTAATAAATTCATTACCATGATGAGAAGCATGATATTCATTTGGTTGGTCATGTACTTTATCCTCGACATGAATGGGATCGTTACTTTCCTGCACAAAAAGGAATAAATAATTTACGTTGGTTTATTTATAAGGAACAAATTGCATAAGTATTAATCAATTATCATTAAACTATACAGTTTTCACATACCTAGGCACCAGATGGATCAGCAGAAGATCATGCAGTATTCACAGACAAGCTTCTCCGGTGTTCAACAATGGCGTCAAAGCCATGTTTGAAGCCAAGCTTCATGTAATCTGCACTGGGAAATTATTTGAACCGGTCGGCCTTCATATTTTCATGATGTAATTAATTTTAAATCCCTTTGTCAGAACAAAACAAAAATAATAATCTATATGATATTTGGATGCGGATTCGGGTTTTGCGATACTTACATATCGGGCCATCAAGTTGGAGTAACCACCAGGCCCAAGCTTGTGTTGGCCAATTTTTTCAATTCTTGCCTTTGTGGCCTTAGATGTGTCCAAGAGCCTAATTAAGTTTTTAAATAAATTAGTCTATGTACCAAAATTGATATAAAAACTAGTAATAATAAGGATTACCACTACATTTTGGAATGAATTGCATACCTCCCTGTTCCACCTGGTGGTATCTTTCCTGATTTTCTCAGGCCCTTCTCTTTTCCATCTTCCACCAGGGCTTTCCACTCCATAGATGGAATCATTGTAGGGCGCTCATACCTAGGGTTCTTTTCTAGGTGGACCCTATATTGGTCTCGGACAATCTTTAGATGTTTTCCATCCTTCTGTAGTACCTTCGATGTATCAAAGGTATCTTTTCTGAACAAACTAACCAAGCGATTACTCAGATCATCCTTTAAATATTTTGGTTGCTTATTCCACATTGTGCAGATGGTGGGCCCAAAGATCTCCAAGGCCAAATCATATAGATGTTTATAAAATATATCATTTCCTGCAAAACCTTATTGCCATCATTAGTGAACATTAGAAAATATTATCGGTATATTAGACACAAATTATAAAAAATAAATTGAAGAATCTATAATGACCTAGAATCCTCTCTATATTTATTGGAAGCAGTTCTTCATTCACCAAAAATGTACACTTTATTGAACCAGTGCTAGTCACATGAGAAGATCTAGGAAATGCTTCCACATCTCTATCTAGCCCTGCATCCACCCCTTCTTCTACAAAATCTGTTGTGGGTGGGGCACCATTGGCTTCACCCTCCGCTGCCCTCGACAGTGTCGCAATGCATGTTGCCGATTGTTCAGTGGACAATATCGGAGCAGTATGTGGTTTACGTGTAGTGGTTTGGTCACTGGGACCAACATTGCCTTGACCACCACTGATAATGTCCATAGCATGCTTTAAATTAAACCCATTGTATTATAAGTTCAACAACATATAAAATCAAATATTATAAAGTTTTTATAAATGAATTTACATTTTTATTCGATAACTTACATCCAGTTGTTTACGTTACTGTAACAACAATTGAAGCCTTTGTTTGAGCCCTTCTGTTAGTGGAACTGCCAATGTCAGACGAACCAGTTCCTCATTTTGTTTTTCCCTTGTCTTTTGCAGAACCCTCAACGGGTTTGTAGACTCTCTAATTTCACTATCTCTCATCAACCGAGAGACCTCATTCTGTAAAGAGTTTTGAGACGTCGTTTCATAAACGGAATCCCCTGTCTGCAATTGGAATACATAAAAAATTGCTTAGTCTTTGAAAATATAATGTGCGCAAATAATTATATGAGGGATTACATCTAGGATTACCTGATGCCTAGCCGAGGGTGTGGTCTGATCAATAGATGGGGATTTACCTCAATCAGCCACCTGCAAAAAAAGTAGAGTTCATTATCACAATGAACGCAATATGTATAAGCTAACAAATACAGAACAAAAACAAAAATAAACACTATGCTACATGTTTTATATGTGTACATGTTTGAAGTATTTAGAATGTGGAATTACAATTAGGTTAAATGGTTGCTTCGAGTCTCCAGTCATCTGATCAACAGCTGGGGAGTTTCCCCGGTCATTCTGCAAAAAAGGTAGACAACATTACCATCATGAACGCAACCATAAAAATGAAAGAATACATAAAAAAATAAACATAATGCATCACGATAGACATGTTTACGATTTTAAAGTATTTGAAATGGAGAATTACATTCATGTTTGGCTGTTTCCCCGATGCTGTAGTCGGCTGATCAATAGCTGGTTGGCTTCCCTGATCAACACTCTGCATGGAAAATAAATAATATTATATAGATGAACCTAATATACTAATGAAAATACATAACAACATATATGTATGTCCATCCTAAAATTTAATATTACATTTGCAATATCGATGTATACCTGTTGCCTTGACTCGGGTCAACAGACATCTATGGACATGGAGGTGCCCCAGAGAGAACCCTGCATCAAAAACATACTAAAAGTTACATAAGGAAACGAAATTAAGTAGATAATTTCAATTATATGCTAACAAAAATTCCTATATATGTTAAAATAATTAATAAAAGGACATATAAATTATTTGTTGTACCACAACCATACTAACATTGTTCGTATCTACACAGTTCAAATTGCAAACAATAAGCAGTTCTTCGCCAGTAGCTATTGATTTAATTGCACATATAAAGACACGGTTTCCTTCACGCAACTTGAATATGGAGTTGGGTTTCTTTAATGTAGAGCTTGGTTGTGTACTGTTTATAAACCCCGCAATATTACCGGTTGTTTTTGGCCTTCCATCCGTGTACATGGTTGCTCCTTTATTTTGAGATTTGTCTTTCAGTTGTATATAATTTGCTGACAACCCATATATACGCATACTTTGTGTATATTGGAATAGGCGCATATAATCACTATACTTATAATAGGGTCCAACATACTCCATCAATTCTGTACATCTACCGTATCCAACCTTTATGCCGTCCATGCAAAACAAGCCCAATCCATGCAATGAGGATGGTGCAATTCTATATATCCTCTCATTCACACAAAAATCAATGTTTACTTTAGGAATATCTCTAGGCACCCATTGTTTCACTAGGTGTTGGTACCTTAAGGGCACATCGATGTCTCCCATTCTATCATCATCATAGGAACATGACCCCCCTCCTTGGGGAAAAAAATTCATGCGTTTGTCGAATTTTCTTCTGATCTTCTGGCATCTAGTTGATCTAGCTCATGTAGACCTACTAGATGTCTCACTTTCCTCTAGCCTTCCCAAAATCCCTTCGCTGGAGGAAGACAGGTCTGACAAATACCTGTTTGGTTATACCTGCACTGTGGCCAAAAACAAATTTGGCATAAGCAAAGCAAAATACCAAGAAAAAAACTTGAAAAGACTTATAACAAAAAAAACTTTGAAAGACTTGTAAGCCAATAACTTGTTAAAGAAAAAGCTTGTCAAGAATGAGTTTGGTTAATAGGTGTGGGCATTTCATAGCCCTAAAAATTCTAATGTATGCCCCTCTTTTGGTTACATACAAGTCTCCATTCTAACTTATTGCTTGCATTTCCTTTTGCTAACATGAATTGGGTAGGCTTCATAAGCTTCAAATGTATACTTGTGGCCATTGTACTTTATCCTTTCAACGTTGTCAAGCTTGATACGATATGTTATGCATATGCATCACATATAACACTACAATTTATGCCAATATATATCTATACAAAACCTAGAGGTTGTCCTTTAATGGGCTATCTCCTTCAAAGAACATATCTCCTTTAAGTGGTTTTTAGTTTTTCCATGAATGATTTTGTGATGTTGTAGATGATTTTAGTTTTAGAGTGGATTTTTAACCTCTGTGCTACTATGAAGTGCATAAGCCAGCACTTCAGGGGCATATTTCCCAGTGGTGGTGAAGAGCGTACATTTCCATATCTGGCTAGTTGGAACATTAAATACATTTATATCAATCTATAATATTTGTTGATTTATTCCTTTTAGCTTGTCTTGATGATGCTTGTTTTCCCATATTAATTTTCAACCCCAAGGAAACACTCACTTGCTTTCCCATACTAATTTTCAACCCTAAGGAAACCCTAAGGAATACAATTGATCAGCTTCACAGGAATACTGGACAAACATTCAAAGGTAACACCCCTAATCTAGGAATCTTGACTACATCCACATCACTAACCTTCAACAGACTGAGAATTCAAGTCTAATACTGAAGTAGCTAATCCAAATAAGCAATAAATAAGAGAGATCAATAATATGAGGGGATCATCCACCTCAATCATCCAAAGGATGTCAATAGCAACAACGCATAAAAGACTCAAGTGCTAAGTGCTCGAAAAGCTGGAAAGTGCCCTACCCAGTACATTCACCATCAGTGAATTCAGTAAACTGAAAATGGATTAAGGCCAAGGTTAATGCTTCTTTGGATAAGCTATCAGCCTTAGTATTGTGTTCTCTGAATATGTGAACTACTTTTAGCTGGATGAAGTAAGTTTCCATATCACGGATACGTTGACACCAACCATTAAGTGCAAGTAATGTTAGTTATGATCTTATATTGAACCAATTAATGATGGTTGTGGAGTCACCATGAATGTGCAGAGTGGGAAGGACCATGGATTTTGAAAAATAAAGGAGAGTCCATAAAGCAAGTAGTTCAAATATGGTGTTTGTACTCAGACCAATACCCAATTTGAAGCAAAAATAATGGTCCTGGGTGATAAAAATATGAACACCTATACCTCCAATTTGATTGGCTGAAGCCCCATTAAAGAAGATGTAGGTACAATTATCGAAATAGTTTATTTAGTCAAACTCGTAGGTTGGATGGAGTGGAATAATGAGTATGGTCCTCCTCCTAAGGCCGGGTTTAATGGTTGTGTTGCGAACACACCTAGCAGCTCTTTAGCTGGCGGAGAAACCGAAACCCTACTCTCGATTCTAGCTGTCTAATCTTCCAGCATGTTCTGCACTGTGTACGGGTATGGTATACCAGTAATTTTCGGTGAGGAGAAGATGTTGAGCTCTTGCTACCATGGGTCAACAGGGTTGTTTTCCATGTCTACCAGACCTACTCCCAAACTAACAAAAACCTCCAAATTGAACTGAACTGTCCAAAATGAAACAAGTTGTGACAATGTCCAAATACACTTGTCATTTTTTATTATATATTATTATATATTATATGTATTTTATTATTATTTTATATTATATGTATTTTATATTTATTATATGTTATTTTATATTATATAAATTGCCATAATAGTATTAGGATATTTTTATTGGCTTCTTTTGATTGAAAGTTGAACTACCTAAAAGTGCACAGATCTCATCTAGGACCCTTTAAGATTCAGAATAACAACTATTGTTATAGGATTTTATTCTCCAAATGAAACACCAAAACCATACATCATAACACTATTTGGAGTAAAACACAACTTGCTTTTTGATGCAGGAGCATAGGCTCATGGAAATGAATTCATCCATGGCTTGATCAAAGCCATATGAATTGAGAGACCTAGGGTCTCAACACTTGTAAATTATTTTATCTTAATTAAAAATTGAATAATCTGGAAGAGGACACTTGTCCTTTCCACTTGTAAATGTTTGGATAAGAGTTGTTAGTTTGTTAGTGAGTCACTGATGACTCGTAGGGGTCAGTTGAGTTTATTAAGGACTCAGTTCCTTAATTATAAGATCTATAAATAGAATTAGAATAGAACTAGAGGTTTATTTAATGCAGATCCAAATCATTTAGTTAGGTAGCTTAGGTTAGCTCGAGGAGATTTTTTTTAGCTCATTTTGAGGTGAGGCAGCTCGCAGAAGCTTGGGTAGCTCGAGAAGGACATAGAGGGAAGAGAGAAACTAAGGGTTTGCCTGAAATTCACTTTCTGAATAGGGTTTTTGTAAAACTAAGGTCTGCATAGAGTTATGGAAGTTGGTACTTGCATCACCTGCCAAGCATGTAATATCTCTCATGAAATGGACCAGCTCAATGAGTAACCTTCAAGCATGTAATATCTCTCATGAAATGGACCAGCTCAATGAGTAACCTTCAAGCATGTAATATCTCTCATGAAATGGTGTATAAAATAGTGTAAGCATGCTTCAAATGATTCCTCAATGAGTAACGTCCTGTAGAGTGGATGTTTTAACCTCTGTGCACCCACGTTGAGCTAATGCAAATCCAAAAGTTCTATACTCTGGCTAAAAACAAAGTCTCCATTTTAATGCCAACACAGAGCATACGATGGCAAGCCAATGGGCTGTGACACCATTGCTACAATGGCGTAGCCCATGGAATAAAACCCCAAGATCTATAAGATTTCCTGAGTTAATTTACAAACAATAAAATCAGAGTGTCATGTATACTCCAAAACCCAAACCATTATTAATGCACAGAGTAAATCCCATAGGATGAAAGCCATGAATCGAACCTAGTAAGTTAGCAATTCAAAATGCATCATTAAATATACTACACAGTCCCAAATATTTTCCCAGTATAATCTTTTATAAACATTGAATGAAATCGTATATACCAAATCACATTGTAGTCCTTACATAAAATCCAACGTGCAATGTATTTACACAGTGAGGAACGAAGCCTCTTTTACAATAGTCAAACTATTGAAAATGTTAAATGGAAAAGTCATGAGCTATGGCACCATTACAAGTAATGGTGCAACCATGACCCAAAGATGCCAAACCTCCCAACAATAGTCCATTAAAAACTATAGCAAGCTACATTATTAAACCCCGAAGGCAGAGTTAACAAGTGCCACACGAAACCCCAACCTAGTAAAGTTTTCCAACTCAGAAATGCCCAGAATGAGAGGAGGCAAGTAAATATTGCTAGCATTCTTACCATGGCCGTGAAGAAGAAATACCAAATCGATAGTGTAGCATGTGCAAACCCCGGAGCACCTTCACATTCACCTGTAGACAAACCAATGATGGCATGAAAAGCATGACCATGCCATGGAGAATACAATGAAGCAATGCATTTTTACACAAATTCAATCTAGATTACCTGTAAATCGATGGGGTTGTCTCCCTTCTCCAAATGCGTAGAGGACACACTAAACCAAAATGCCAAAAACCATATTGCACAAGTAGCTGGTGACCATTAACGCATGCAAAAACCTTCAACTAGTGACAATTAACACATGCACAAACCCTCACCATAGCTTATCGAATCAACATTATACCATATACCAACCAAGTCATATGTTAAACCCTCTATCCTATGGTTTCACCACCCTTTAAATATCAGCGCAGACTTAGTACTTAGGACATGGTATTTATACCATAGTCTCCCAATCTTATGGTATGAGCAGCCCTTAACACTATCATATAGTATTTACAATGTTTATCAATCCTGTGCAAAACTAGAGAAATTGCATAATTACATCTATATATGTGCTACAAAATGAATGATCACTATAATAACGACTCACAGATACGAGAGGGGGTGAGGCGCAAAATCCCTATTCTAAGTTCATGACCCGAACATCAAGTTTCTCATTTGTAAGGTAATAAGGTTTGTAAATTGAATCCCTAAATAACCCACTAAATGAGGAAGGGTCTGTCTACATTCAAGCTTGTCCCACAAAGGAGAAAACATCACAGTGCGCACAAAAAACCCTTGTCACTCAAAACCCTTGTCACAAAAACATTATATATTATATGTTTTTTATTTTTATTATATATTATTTTATATTATATGTATTCTATTTTTATTATATGTTATTTTATATTATATAAATTGCCATAATAGTATTAGGATATTTTTATTATATCCTAACTTGAATAAAGAACCTTCACATTAATGAGGGAAGAACCATCTTGTGAGCATGGTGTTGGTGATGATGATGATGATGATGTTGATGATGATTATTATGATTATGATGTTCATGTCGATAATGACGATGTTGTTGATGATGATGTTGATGATGATGATGTTGATGACGACTATAACAATGATGATGATGATGATCCTGATGATGATGATAATGATTGTGATCTTGATGCTGATGATGATGATTATCATCATCATGAGGATGACGATGAAAATGATGACGATGATGATGATGATGATGACAACGATGATGATGATGATGATGAAGATTATGATGTTGATGTCAACGATGACAATGATGATGATGACAATGATGATGTTGATCATGACAATGATGATGATGATGAAGATGATGATGGTGGTGATGATGAAAATGATGACAATGATGATGATGAAGACGGTGACAATGATTATGATGATGATGAAGACGATGAGAATGATGATGATGATGACAATAATGATATCGGCGATGAAAATTATGATGATGATGATGATGATGATGATTATGATGCTGATGAAGATGATGATTATGATTTAACATAGGTACCGTTAAAAGTATGGGACCATAAAATTTAAAATCATGTAAACCTTAATTTTTTTTGGGTTCACGAACGTCGAAGATCTGACATTTAGGTGTCAAATAACCGCCACTATCGGAGTCGGACATCTGATTCCTATTCGGCATGGATGTGTCAGGTAACTGCCACTACAAGCATCGAAATTCTGACTCCAGTGTGTCGGATAATCGATGTCTCTAGAAATATTATTTTGTCGACATTCTGTAGATTGATTGTTGTCCGACACATCCATGTGAAATGTTGAATGACGTCGGATTCTGTCATCAGATTTCGGGTTCAAATTCTATAGTGTTTTTCAACCTGAGCATTGAGGAAGGAAGTATTCACATGCATCTGGTGAGGGCTCTATCCCAATACCAATTCAAGTGAAATAATAGATCTAATGGTAGAATACCTGGCCACTGGAGCAAAATTATCCTCCTAATAAAGGTCCTCTTTCTATGAAAATCTATAGGTAAGAAATATAGCTTTCTACTTGTCCATGATACAATCTGGAGCATCCTTTATCTTGTAAATACATCTGTAAGTTACAACAGACTTCCTCTCAGGTATGCAAACATAATCCCAAACATCTATCTTCATAATAGAATGATAATCCTCTACTTAGCATATTTCCACACTTGCTTGTCTGCAGCCTCTTCATGTGATGAAGGAACTGAGTTACTCATGATTCTCATCAATGCAACATATCCTAAATATATATCAGGTTGCTTAGGCTCTATATAAGTTCCTATTGGTGATCCTTTCTTCCCATAATATTTCAATAAATATCAGCACCATGTGGACCTCCTCTTTGAAGGAGTTTTATCAACCATCTCAACTGGTCAAACAAATACATGTAGCTCTGCATGCTCTACTGGATTCTCTCTCTGAACATCAAAAGGGGTAGACTCATTATCATGATCCTCTAAAATATGATCCTCAACATCCTTTTTTCGTGGATATGTAATATCTCAAATTTTGACCTAACACTTATGGGTATAAGCCCCATTGATTATGATGTTACGTTGATGTTTAATTGGTATATTGGGTCTAAGACCCCACTGCATATGAACATGATGATTTGTTTGATGTATTGGGTGTAAGAC